>LDKF01000187.1:53661-77807 GCA_001026735.1 Rotylenchulus reniformis | reverse complement strand
CCATCCCCGTCCCCGATCCCCGACTGGGCCATCCCCGGAAATCCCCGTCCCCGATTTTTTCCAAATCCCCGTCCCCGTACAACCCTATTTAAAAACACTCATTAAATATGATTTATTCATTCTCATTTTTCATACAAACAAAAATATGTATAAATCGAATCAAAATTTTTATTTATAATGAAGATAAAATCAAAAAAATTGCCTATTTATTATCTCCAATGAATATATTTTAAGCTTATAAGCAAAATCAAGTTCTATTAAAATAAAGATCATATAAATAAAACATATATTTTATAATAAAACAACATCCGACAATGCAAATGACCTTTTGAATTGATAAAATTATTATTAAAAATTTATTTAAATAATATTCATGAAAATTTTTACAATATTATACACCAAAATAAAGGGATCAAATTTGTTTTTACGAGTAAAGAATTTTTTATAGCTATAATTCTGATTTAGTTAATAGAAATTAAAAATTTCATTTGAAAATAATAAATTACTGATGACCATAAACACTTTGATAAGTTTTGAATTTAAAAAAATTATAATACAAACATCATATCAATGAATTTAAAATGAAAAATGACAAAAATCAAATTTACTTTAGTTATAATCATGAAATTCAAATTTTATTATTTGTATAATTACCATTTTTTAAATATTTATTAAAAATTTACTTAAAATGCTTTTTTAAATAAAAATGACCATATTTAATATCGTTATCCAGCTAACTCCGAATGCACCTGTTCTAACACCAATTCCTCGACCGCTTAGCTTAAAAATAAATTCAATTCTAATTTGAATAATAAATGTAAAAAATATTAAATTTGAATATTTTTCCTAATAAGGAAAAATATTCAAATTTAACTTTACACACAATAAAAACTTTAAAATTGTTTTATTGTTTAATGTCAATAGTTTTTATAAATAGATAAAAAAAATAATGAAAAAATATATAATAAAACTTAATTATTTTACATAATATAATGATTTAAAATAATATTGATACTAAAAATAGATTTCTTAATAAAAATATAAATATAACTTAATAGATTGAACTATTTTAAACTAAATTAACAAAGATTTTACATCCAACGAAAATACACTTGGCCGAATGTGAGAATCGAATTAAAATAAATCTGTGTTTTTATTATAAAATAATAATAAAAATAAAAAATATTTTCAATTCTTTAATAATTTTTAAGTTTAACACAATTATTTTATTATTTCTACAAACTTTCGGTATATTCTAAATAATGTAAAAATTGATAGAGAGAAAAATTAATGGGTTGTGAAAGAGAATTTTTTAGCTTATTATAGAAATATACTTAAATGTCATTTAATATTCTTTTAATATTTTTTTTAATGATGTAAATCTTATGTCAGTTCATCTATACAAATAAATTATGCTATTATATTTTTGGAATTCATTTTATTTTTTAAAAATTAAATGAATTTAAAAATGAGATTAAACATAAAACTGTACTAAATTGCTTAAAAATAGAAAAATAAGGAATAAGTTACTATCAAAATTATTAAATAATATGTATAAAAATAAAGCTTACTTTTTTCATTTGGATTCAATGCAATTGAATTTTGAAAAGAATTAAATACAATAAAAAGTAGATATCTTGATTAAATCAAGATAAATCATCAAATAATTGCAACCTTAACTTCAATATATTTTAATATAATTATTTAATATTGGTATCTTTAAACTTTTAACTTAACTAAAAATTGATTTAAAAAAGATAAATCATTATACAGTTTAAAAAATACCAATAAAATTATATAAATTCTTCATCATGGTTCATGTTTGATTTTTACATGTTTGTTTTATTCCGTGAGCCGAACAAATTTGGTGACCCCGAGCTACAACTACAGCAACTACCTCTCAACAAGTTCCTGAGGCTCTGTCCAGGGATCTCTGAAAGTAGTACAGGGCCATTGGCCAAACTAGAGATAACCTCTTTAATAATGCAAAGGCCATCAAGGCAATAGTTCAAAAATAAAAATTTAATGAATGAACAAAAAGATATGTAAAAATTCTATATTAAAATTAAAGAGATAAAGCAACTTAAAGAGATAAGATTAACTTTTTATCAAGGCAAATTGAACTGAAAAGCTTTAAAATATTTATCAAATTTGAAATTTTTTCATAGTCCGGCTAAGAATTTCTTATAAATTAGACACATTATTGCAAAAAAAAATTGATTTTTTAATATTTAAAAATAATGTTAAAGAATCAACATCGAAAATAATGTTGTTAAATTAATAACAATAATTATTGAAAAGAATATAAATTAAATATATAATTGATATTTATAATCAAAATAAATAAGATGTATTATTTACTATATTGTAAATATTGTCTTTTCGAAACAATTCTAGGAGAATAAACAAATAGTGATATTAATAAAATTCATTCTATCTTCTATATAACGTATAATATCTTAAATAAATTTAAAAAAATAATAATGTTGTTAAATTAATAGTTTGTATAATATTTTAAATAAATTAGAAATTTTATGTTTTTAATTTTTATGTATTACTTTGTATAACAATCATTTGTTTTAATTAACAATCGTTTGTTTTAATTTATCAACGATTAAAATTATAAAATATAAAAATTCTTTTAAACAAAAGATATAAAATAATCTAAAAAATAATAAAAAGATGCATTTCTGAAATGATCAAAATGAAAATATAAATTTAATAAAGATCTGTCGCCCAACAATCAAAGTCACGGACATGGGAGTTTGGTTTATGGTCGGAAGTATCCGTCATTCATCATGGCACCAAACCTGTCACCAGAGTTAATCATGTCGCCAAGGTACTGCTGCACAAGCCAGGCTAGGGGCAGGGATCCCACACAGTCAAGCCAGGGACCCCAGCATAATTAAAACTAGGAGCAGGGTCTATATCGGTTGACGACACAAAATTTCAAATTCCAGCAATGTATAGAATCATATCTTTAATTATTTTTTATTTAATTGACCGTAAGCAAAAGTGAAAATGATTTTTTCTTAAACAATAAATAAAAAAGTTTTCTTATAAATTCATCTGTTTTTTTAAATAATTGATAATTTATAATAATAATCACAGCTATTTTTCATGTAGAAACTACAGATTAAATAAAATTATGGATATACTAGGTGCAACTACATATGTAAAATATTTTCATCTAAACAACTTAATATTTTTATATAATAAAAGGTAGAATAATTAACAACTTTTATCCTTAAGAGCAAAATTTTATCATTAATAAAGCAACATCATTAAGAGTAAAAAAAAATAAAAATATAAAAAGTTAAATATAATTTAATATTGAGCTATTTGTTTATCACAGAAAAACTATTTTCGCACATCCCAATTAAAAATAAATTAAATATATTTTTAAAAACATTTATATATAGCCTATCCAGTAATTTAAAAAAATTCAACTTTCTTTTAGGATAAGCAATCATGGTCAATAATATAACATAAAAAATTTGAACCTCCTAGGGATGAGACAAAATCCTTGCCCACAAAATTTAAAGAAAAACATAATTAATAAACCAATACAAAATATTTATAAAATATTATGGTTTGAACTGGTGATACAGATATTGACAACTCTACCCAGATCCTAATATACCTAAAGAATGTAATGTTAAATATGTTAATATGAAGGTAATATTAAAAATAATAAAAATATTGAATAAATAAAAATTATATATGTATTTTTAGAGATCTCAAGATCAAAAACAACTCTTCAAAATTCTTATTTGCATAAAAAGGTATTTAAAAATTAAATATAATTTGAATATATATTGAAAATCGCAAGATAAATTATAATGATATGTACAGATTTAGTTGAAAAAGATAATATTATTAGAAATGTAAAAGGTTACTTATTTGTATTAATTTTAAATTTTGTTATGTTATAGTTTCATTTTATATACAATTTCAAATAACAAATTATATTTTTTTTATATTGTTGTTATTTTTTTGATTTGTTTTTTTGAAAAAAACATTATAAAAAAATATTATTATTTTTTAGAATGGAATGACACCTCCGCATCTTTCCATCAGCTTCTTCTGAGCATTGCGGGTGCCACTCATGATCTCCACTACATTTTGGAATACTCCACTCTAATGGCACGCCATCCTTCAGTTGACCATACGGCGCTGATCATATCGTGGAGCAAAATAGTAGATTTTATGGAACCAATGAAAAATATATTTTTTATGGAAATGATAAGAAAATTGGCTTACATAATTCAAACTCCATATATATGACAAAAGTTTATTAATATTGTTTTTAAAACACATTTTAAAAACTGAATTTAAAAATAATAAAAAAAGTAGTCAAATTAAGTCCCCTTAAAGGTATTATTTTACTAATAAATAATAAATAAATTCAATAGCAAAAATTTATTATAGATTAAAAAATTAAAAAACAAAAGAATTTAATCGCGGTGATTACTGAACTGAAAAATAGTTACGATTCTTCAAGCTCACTTGTGCTACAATAGATACTTAAAAGTTAGTCCGATTTCATGATGAGCCAAACGAAATTGGAACTTGGTCCATCCCTGTTGCGAAATTAGAGTCACTTGAAATGTGAAAACATAAATGTTATATGAACTATAAATTAACACTTTAATTCAATACTAAAATCTATTAAAAATTAAGTTAATTAATTTATTTTTAATCTTAAAAATATTTTAAAAAGTGAAAGGAATATAAGTTTATAAAAAAAAGAAATTTATATTCATTATAGCTTGAAAAAAGTTCGATAGCATTGAATTTGGAATGATATGGCGGTAATCGCAAGTGCAAAAACAATTCTATAGATGCTTTAATTAATGCTTTTTATATAATAAATTAAACTTTAATAAAATTAATATAAATACATATTTTTTCTACATCTATTTTTAAAATAAAAAAAATTAAATGTTGATTAATACAGAGAGATTCCCCTGGCCTAATACGGGGAGATTTCTCTTGACTTTTCCTACACACGGAGAGATTCCCCTAGCCTAATACGGGGAGATTTCTCTTGACTTTTCCTGCACAAAACATTATATAATTAAGACCATTTATACATAACTAAATTATCGGAAATTAAATAAATTTTTAGGAGTAAATTAAAAATTAATTAAAAATAAATTTAACATTTAAAGCTATTGAAATCAGGTATGCTTTATTTTTTTGATTCATTATAATAAACTCAATAATGAGAAATAAGCATCATCATAAAATACAGCGCTAATAAATCTTAAGGATATAAATTTAATAATTTAATATATAAAAAGTTGATTTAAATGTAGATTGGAAGCTAAAAAGAGGTAGATAATTAAATAAAATTCTTTTAATTAATTATCTGTTAAAATTTCGCAATAAAATCAAAAAATTATATTTGAAATAATATTGAGAAGACTAGTTTTAATTAACTTAAATTTGTTACAGCAATCAATAAAATTTATAAGTTTTTTGAATTATATGAAAATTATAATAAAAATATTAACCATTGAATAATATATAAAAGGTTTAATTTAATAAGTGTATCTTGAAGTTATGTATTTTTAAATTTTATGGATTAATACTTTCTAAATAAATTGAATATTTTCAAAAAAGTTCCGACATAAGATTAAAAAACAAGAAATAAATTGAATAAGAATAAGAAATTTTTAAAAATACCTAAAAAAATAACTATTAAAATTTAATATTTTTATAATAATAGAATATATATTAAATGTTTAAAAAATTATTAATATAATGAAAAAACGGATTAAATTTCCTAAATAATATATTTAAACAATATTAAATATATTGAAATAATCTTAGAAATTTTTGTATAAAATACATAAATTTATTAATTCAATTAAATTATCCCTCGATTCATTTAAAAGTGACGTCAGGTCAAACAAAAATTGAATTAAAAAATAATTAATGTAAATTTATGGCTAAATGGTTAAAACACTTTAGCAATTTGTCAAAATTAATTCAACTAAAATATTGATAAAAAAAATCAATTTTTTAATTTTTATAAACAAAGTCATATAATATATTGAGAATAATGCATATTTAAGGTTAGACTTGCGGAAGCGAGCCCTTAAGACTACCATTGGGGTAAGTCAATATTAATAAAAGAATTAAACTATATGAATTTTCTTATTATGAGAAATTCAGGTATTAAAAATATGTCTAATTATTATATAATTGATGAATATATTTAAAAAATTGTCCATTATATCCAGAATTTAAAAATTATGTAAAATAAATATTCAATAATATTTTTGTGTAAATTGTGAAAATAATATTTTCAACTAATAAAATAAAAGAAATGAATTATATAAAATATAATTCTAATAATTATATTGAAAATTAAGGATAAAATCTTTAAAAAATCTTGAAAAAAATAATTATTGAATAATTTCTATTCATCTATGTATAATTGAACGATCATAAGATAAAACATAAAAAAAATTATTAGTGATTTAATATGATAAAAAATCATACAATATAAAGAAAATATTATAATAACAATTATATATATAAAAAAAATTAATGGAATAAATTTATAAATCAAATAATATATATATTTATATAATAAATTTATAAAAAATTTTATCCAGTAAATATTTGTTTTAGGTTAGCTAATTTTTCAATACTTTATTATTCCTTTTATTCACAAAAGGGTTATCTGTATTCACCCAATTTAATTTTTCTATGCATTTTTCTATATTTATACAATGGAAAAAATTTTACAATCAAATTGCTATTTTCCATGTCTGATTAAGCAATTTGAAATCAATTTAATTTAATTTCATTTTGATTTTAATAATGATTATTATAAATTAATATAATTTAAAAAATATTGATGCATCGAACAAAAAATCTGAATAATAAAATAAAACCAATCATTACTACCTAATGATAAACTCATATCATTATAACCATGAATAATTATATAATTTATATATAAGCATTCAGTTTTATTAAAATAATTATATATATAAAATATAATATATCTTTATGAGAAAAATATTAATAATTATTGTCTGGTATATGAAAATTAAGTAAGTGAATTGTTTGCTATAAAAATGTTAAATAAATTATATATTTTTTAAAATAATTGACTATAAATAACAATATAAATAATTTCTATTCGCTAATACCAATTTTAAGTAGAAATATTATGTGAAAAATATCTTTTTGCAATATAGTGACAACTTTTTCTTCAAATGATGCTTTGTATAAAATTATGCTGTCAATAATGGCCAACTTTATGAATAAAATTTATTTTATGATGCTTATTTAATGAAAAATTAAATACCAATTTAAAGACAAAAAATTGAAAATATTTTTTCATTTTGTTAAAGCTTCATAGACAATCTCACTCTACAACAACACAAATTATCACATTGAGATATAAAAATAATAGTAAAAGACGGTAACATAGCATATTAAAGATTAAAAATTTTGAAGAAATTTAAACAAAACAATTATTTAATTTATTTAACAAAAATTAACTAATCTATAAAAATTTCTTCCTACTTCAGAACAAATTTATGATTCTTATATAAATAGATAATAGTAAAAATTTTCATATTAAATATTTATAGCTTATATGTAAAACGTAGCAATAAAATTTAAAAAAATTATAATTAGAAAAATATTTGTGCATTAAAATTAGAAAATTTTCTAATTAGAATTTGAAAAAGAACAAAATATAAAAATATTTTTAGCTTGATAATATATTCTGTAAAATGAAGGAATATGTCTTCGCGTATCAACAATTCAGAACGAGAACGGATCAAAAGCTTTAACTAATAGTTATATGCATAACTTAAGTTTAAAACAATAAAATAAAATGATTAAAAATTTAAAATTATAAAAACTTTACTTTAAATTGGATTTAAAATATGAAAAAGTGATAGGAAATTTGAAAATAAGCTAATATTTAATCGTTATTTAATTACAATTCGATTTAACAAAATTGCTATTGATTTTTTTAATAAATAATATAAAAACATATTTTAGTAGCATTCTTAAACCTGTAATATTTTTCAATAATTATTTCTTTAATTTTATTTTCAGTTATAAAAGACTAAAGAATTTTTTAATGTGAATGTTTTAATGTGGATGATGTTGAGGCAAAACTCAGAGGTTAGAAATTGAAATAGAGTTTAAATAATTTTAGTGGATTTCGATTTTTAATAATTTATAGAATTTTGGTATTCAATTAAAAATAGAACTGGGCTCTCTATGTCCAAATAGAAAAACAAATAATGGTCCAATAAATTAAAAATAGGTCTCCTAAAAATAAAATTAATATAATTTTTAAATTAAATTTATTTTAATTTTGAAAACTCATGATTCTTTAGGAATTTATTTTTTTTGAATTGGATATTATGAAATGTATAAACATAAAAATATTGAAATAAATTTTTATTATTTAGAAATATTGTTATTAAATCAATATAATAAAATTATCAATTATTATTCAATATAATACCTTTTAAGCTAATCATTGTCACAAACTTATTTTTAAATTTATATTAATGATACTCAAATATAGGTAGAAATAAAACAGCGGACTAAGATCTATTTGAACGAAGCATTGAAAATAAATTGTGAACCAATTTTAAATTAATTAATTAAAATTTCAATAAGCAAAATTTCTCTAGTTTTTTCCATCACAGTAAAATTCTAAAAATAATTAATAAGAATTCAAATATTAATATAGAAAAAGAATTAATTAGTAGAGCTTCTTAAAGAAAAAAAATTTCTAAAAAATAATAGATTTTAATAAAAAGAAATTTTTTATATGCATTTTAATAAAAAAATGAAAATTTCTAATTAAGGTCATCAATATTATCCCAGAGATATCTCATTTTATAATTAATGGTTTTTTGAGCCTCGCGTCGCACACGCGTGGGTCAAAAACCCATGAACACACGCGTACCCGAAAACACATGTTTTTTCATATGTTTTGCATTTTTGCAAAATAATTGTCAAATAATTGCAAAAAAAACGTAGGCCTCAGGATAAGGAAGAAGAGGAATACGAGGTGGAAGTATTAGATATTATTAATAGGTGTTGGGCGAACGGAAAACAGGAATTTTGGTATTTTTCTGATATAATTAAAATATGCATGAATATAATATTTTTTATAAATTAATTTAATTTTACCAACTCTACTTATTTTTCTCATCTGTTAAAAATTATTAATGGTAAAAAATTATTTAATGATTTATTATATCTAAATAACTTATCTAAAATTAAAAATAAACAATTTTTAAATTGACTAAAAATTTGAATAAATGCAGATGTTTTATGTTTTTTAATATTGCTAAATTTGATAAAATTTTGGATCTTTAGGAAATCAATTCTATAATAAACTTCTCTGAATTATTCGGAGAATTATTAATAAACTTTGATTGATATTTATTTGCAATCAAACCTGAATTTTATATAATACTATAACTATAAAATTATTTATTAAATATAATTTATTAAAAATTTTAATTAAATATGAATTATCCCTAAAATGATTCATTAAAATAATTTACTAATCATAAAATAAATTAAAATTAAAATAGGAAAAATTGCAAATACTTATTCATATCAATTTCATATCAATACTCAAAATCCGGTATAGTAAGATGAATAGTAATATCTTATAAAAAAATGCGATTTTGTTTAAAAACATTGGTAATATAAATGTAAAATTTTGAGTGATTATTGTATGGCTTTGGTGAATCATAGCATTGATTGCATTCTTTAGGCCGCTCAGAATAAATGATATCTAATAAAAACACGAAATACTCATTATATATTAAAAATTAAACATCAGCACTAAAATAAAAATAACTATTAAATTGAATCTTGTATAACTTATAGGATTCCTAAAATCATTTTCATGATAAAGTATAAAAATATTAAAAAATTATAAATATTTAAAATTTTAGATAAAAACAAGAAATATTGAAGATTTATAACAATTGGGTTTGTATATTAATAGACAAAAAAGTGTAAACTTAGTTAGAATTTCTAAATGAGCTTCAGCGATTACCACTATTTATTTTTATAAGAAAATATTAATCAAAAATTTAAATTAAAATTTAAAAAAATACCATTTAATAATAAGGGCCATAAGATAAAATGTGATTGATGTCAAATTTAATAAATAATTATTTATGCATTTAAATTAAATCAACTAAAGAGGAACCAAAGATAAGTAATTTGATTATGTTCACAATTAATTTCAAAATACAACATCTTCTAATAATTAAAAAGAAAGTAATATATAAAGGCTTATTATATAATTGTGATTCAGATTAAATCAAAACCAACGAAATAAATTTTATAAAATGGTATACCTCGCGATAAGAATTCTTTGGGCTATCTCACATTAAAAAAGCTCTCGTTATAAATTCATTAGCTCAATTATATTTAAGCTTATATATTTTTCTTTTTATTAATTACATTATTTTTTATTAGTTAAAATTTCAAATTTAAAATTTTTATTATAAAAATATAAAAATATATTATTTAATCGAACAAAACAGAATAATTAAATAAAGTAATAGATAAAATAATAATAGTAATAATAATAAATTAAATTTATTTGGTTAAAATTTATTAAAAATATTCAATCAAGATTAAATAAATTTTTTTAAAAATGTAATTCACAAAAATATAATAAATTTATTACTTTAAAAACAAATTAATTATTATAAATAAAAATTAAATAGACTAATAAACGATTCTTGACCCGAAATAAAAACCAAAAATCTCGCACTTCGAATTCCGGGAGAATTATTTTGCAAAATACAATTAATATGAATAAAATTAGAAAAAATAATTTTTTTACTATTTTTAGATAAAAAAATAATTAATTGCTTTTTACTTAAACTTTTAAATAAATCTCATATGATAGTATTTGTTTATAAAATAATTTTTACAAGTTTGTATAGGAAAAAACTGCCAAATATTGGCGAAAACCCGAACAGCTACAACGGTGATTATTATCGACAAAAATGTGCAATATAACCAAATAATTTTAAGGAAAAATTTTTTTGCAAGATAACGATGTTATTCTGCAGGAAGATAGAAAAGGGCCTTTTCGATTTCTTGAGTGTCAATATTATTTATTAAATTCATCAAATTCTTATTAATATATTAAAATTAACGAAAAATATGGAAATATAAAAAAAAGAAAAGAAAAATTATAATGAATTCGGTATCCTAATAAATAGTTGAATTATAATAACACATAAAATTATAAAAATAATTGAATTTAACTAAAATATTTGTATTTGTGAGATTAATCACAAAAAATTCAATAGATCCCAATGGTTATTCCACGTATTATAATTTCCGAAAATAATCCAATGTAAATTTTCTAAAATTTATTTTAAATTAAGAAGTGTATACCTGCGCAATTTAATATTATAACGCCGAAAAGATGAAAGATAACCAAACAAATAATACAATTCCTAGAGTTACACACAAGTAAAATTTTGACAGATTATGGATCCGGATTTGTGATTTGCACAATAGGCAAATTGAGACGGTAAATTCCATTTTGTCTTCAAATGCAACATTGAATGTTATAGTTACGAAAAAAGTAAGTTTCTACAATTTTTGCAGGGAAATCAATTTCGGTTTCTAAATGCTATCAATTTTGGGACTTCGAAATTAATGGGACATGATACATAAAAATTCCTGTTAATTATACCTATATTGAATAAAAAGGAGATAATTTTTGCAAAATTACTAATCAAAAAATAGAGAAAATATTTTGAATATATAATAAAAATAAATTAAAACTTTAACAGATGATAGATAGGAATTATAATTATTTATTTATTTATTTATAATTATTTATTATTATAATTATTTATTTAATATAATTTCTAAACGTCGCTCTCACTGGTGATCTGGTTTTTTGATTTACAAATTATAATAATTTTAAAGAAATTAAAAAAAAAATTTCTAAGGGAATACAGCCGGAATAAAAAATTTTCATTTTCCCCTAATAATGAACCATTCATTAAAATCCATTAAATGAATTTTCTCTGCGAATAACTTTCTATCGATTTCTGTGCTGATGTCCCAATCCCATTTCTATGCTAATGTCCCATAATAAAGAAGATTTGTCATCATTTTAATTTTTACTCATCACAGACCTGTCATTTATTTTTTACTATAAAATATTTTATAATCAATGAAAATAAATATTTTACAGCAATAAATGTTTAGTGAAAAAATAAAAAAAATAATTATTAATTATAAAAAGGTATAATATCTGTATATAAAAAATTTATTCAAGAAAGATCACATACATCAAAAAAATCTATTTAAACAGCTACATTAATTATTTGAAAAACTGAAACTTTTAAAGCGGAATACATAAAATTATAAGAGCTAAACAAAAATAAATATTCTAAAAAAATTATCCAAATAATGAAGTAATATTTATTTTAGAAAATATATTTAAATTAAATCCGCTAAATCAATTTTTTCAAACTTTTAAAATACCCGACTTTCGCGAGAGTAGGTACATGACACTATCGGAATTGACACCAGCGAATAATTGAAGTGATCCAAAGGAATAGAAAATAAACAAATAGAAATCCTTTATTTTTCGAAATTTATGATGAAAATTGGGGCTTTAATTTATGATGAAAATTGGGGCTATAAAAAGTAGATCTATGTTATCCAAGAAAAAAATTATTGTATTTTGTAGGAGCTTATATGTTCAATGTTCTAATATACCTGTTAAATTTCAGCATGATTGAAAGAAAAAAGTTAATAAATGGCTAAATTTTTGGCGGAATTATAATTTCTTAATAGAGCTTATAAATATATCATAATATACAACAATGAAAATAGCATATAATAAATTAAAAAAGACTTAATTTATTCATCATAAATCAAAATTGAGGAGAATTTAATATTTCAAAAAATTAACATTGTAATTCAATTAAAAACATAAAAAATTATAAATATGTATATATGAATATTAATATTAATTTAATTTAATCACGAGGGTTGATTATGCCACCAATGATTAGTAAAATATGTATTGATATTAAAGATAATATGAATGGATTGGATAAGAGAGTTCTTCTAAAGAGCATTTATGGGTTTTTTTTTCAAAATCATACTAAGAACAATTTGACATCCATTACCTACAATGGGGCATTTATTGCTTCATGTGTATATTTTCATAATACTAAGTAATTTTAATATCAAATTAAATATTGAAAAAATTATTTCCTTAAAAATAATTTGAAAATAAATAAAAAATCAAATTAATTACGAAAATTTTGAATAATTAAACCTAGATTAACTATTAAATGACATTAATTTAAATAAAAATCATGAATTATATTACATAGGATTTAAATCCATTCAACTGAGTAAGCAAGATTAATTTAAAATCGTTATATAGATGGAATAAAAAGAAAATAAAATTTCTATTAAATATTAAAAAATGTTTTTATTTTAATATAATCAAAAAAATTAAAAATTTATTTATTACCCTCAACTTCTATTTAAAATCTGATTTATTAATGCGGATCATCTATTCATTAACAAATTTATCAAATGCATTAGCTGATCAACATGTTGAAAATGGTCCAACAAAATTTTTATTTATCATAAGAAATATAATTTTCCAAAAATTGGACCAATCAAATAAATCGGTAAAATTATAAAATAAAAATAAAAATTAGTAATGCATATTAGTAATACGATTATTAAAAATAAAAAATAAAATTTTTTAATTTTTCATATGAATTTGGTTCATCTTTAATTATAAAAATTACGCAACTTTTGCACAAGTTACAATAAATAAATGAATAAGTTATATTAACACTTATTAGATGGTAATCTAATTTATTAATTTTTATTTTTCAAATTTTAGTTCCCTGGGTCATTAGGGCATAATAGCTGTTGTGGATATGAGCAAGATCGACATAAGATTCTTGTCACGTGTGATAATATTTCTTAGTGGTATTCTTTCTCTCTTGTATCCCGGATCATGTAATTATTCTCTGTATTTCCTTCACATCTCCACCTATATAAATGATCCATTTTCCAGCATTTGTCACTCTTCTGTTTGCCTTCCTTTCCCATTCCAGCTTCCAATCCCACATTCCATTCTATTCTGTTGTCTCCAATAAATTCTTCAACCGAAGACACAATAATGCAGTCAGCAAGCAACCTCAAGGACTATTCAAAGCCTCAAGGATTATTCGCAAATGGCACCTAGCAAGGACCGGACTATCGACCGTCTAACGCAATTGCTGGAGGAGCAGGCGCAGCAAGCGGCACAGCAAGCGGAAGCAATGCGTGAGCAACAGGCACGACACGATGCAATGATCGCCGAACAGCAAGCGATGATCGCACAGCTTCTGGCCAATCAGCAACGTGCTCAACCGCAGATGCAGCAAGTCGTCAACCAAAGTGCTCAACACGCAACCATCGCATCTTCGCTCGACAACCGCATCGGCAGATTCAACTACGATCCCGAGGGCGGATGTACATTCAATGCCTGGTATCAACGCTATGGCAAATTCTTCGAGGAAGATTGCAAAGACTTGGACGCAGCCACAAAGGTTCGACTACTCGTCAGCAAGCTCAGTGATGAAGACTACTCCAGCTTCGCAGACAGCATCCAGCCCCAGCAACCAGATGATCTCTCATTTGAAGAAGCTGTGCAGCAACTCAAAGGATCTATTCGACGACACGCGATCAGTGTTCGTTCGCCAGTACGAGTGCTTCAAGCTGAAACAACGGGCAAATCAGGATGCCATGGCACTGTTCAACCAAGTCAACGCTGCATTTGAGAACGCCGACTTCTCACCTTGCTGTAAAGAAGAACAGAAGTACCTGATTCTCGTCACTGCACTACGTGATGATCTTCACGAGCTAAGACAGAAGTGTCTACAAATTCTCGAAGATGCTCGACGGAAGAAGGAAGACATCACTCTGAAGAAGCTTCGTGAAGCATGCCGGACGTTCTTGTCGGTTCGGACGAATGCTACGTTGCTGTCGCAGTCCAAGACGANGGAATTATTCGACGACACCCGTTCAGTGTTCGTTCGCCAGTACGAGTGCTTCAAGCTGAAACAACGGGCAAATCAGGATGCCATGGCTCTATTCAACCAAGTCAACGCTGCATGCGAAAATGCCGGATTCTCAGCCTGTTGCAAGGAACAACTGAAGTGCCTGATTCTCGTCACTGCACTACGTGATGATCTTCATGAGCTAAGACAGAAGTGCCTACAAATTCTGGAAGATGCTCGACGGAAGAAGGAAGATATCACTCTGAAGAAGCTTCGTGAAGCATGCCGGACCTTCTTGTCGGTTCGGACGAATGCTACGTTGCTGTCGCAGTCAAAGACGAAGTCAATCGACGCAGTCTCTTCTTATCCAGAGCAATGGAAGCAACAGAAGAAGAAGAAGAACTTCAATTGTCATGATGCCGGAGGCTCAGCTTCTACATTCAAGCCGTGTCTATCATGTGGACAAACGGGTCATCGACGTGAAGATTGCAAGTTCAAAGACGCCACGTGTCATCAATGTCAGAAGAAGGGACACATCAAGGCCGTCTGTCAAAGCAAAGCAGTTCAAGAGGCAGACAAGACGCCCACTGCTACAGTTCAAACTGTGATCGTCAGTTCGACCAACGTACAGCTCAAAGACGACCGCTACGTGTGGAAAGAACAAGTGAAGATCAACAACATTGGATGTCAAATGAAGGTCGACACCGGAGCCGGAATCACGCTACTTCGCACAAGTACTTGGAGGAAGCTCGGTTCATCGAAATTGATGCCTGCGGAAATCAAGGTCAAGGATTGCACAGGACAAGAATTTCCACTTGAAGGCAGGATCAATTGTGAAGTACAGCACGAGGATCAACCAGTTCAGAAGCTTGACGCCTACGTCTGCAGCACAGTCACTAACGACTTACTGGGAGTACCGTGGATCCGTGCACTTCATCTCAATCTTCAAAGATGGTTCGACGCCATGCACAAATATACGACGAAAGATGTGACTCCAGTTCAATATTCAGAAGTCAGCATCCGAGAGGTCAATGTGCAAGCAGCTTCGATGCAGAATTCTTCAGCGGATGCTTTTAAAATGCGTCATTCCGAACACAACGTTCAAAAGAAGGCAGTCCCTAAGAAGATTCTTCGCAACTACAATTCTCAGTTCAAAGCCGGAGATCCAGTTCAGCTGCTCAACTTTAGCAATGGTAAAGCAACTTGGATTCCAGGAACAATCATTGAACGTGTGGATGGTTCGCAGCGCTACCGTGTGGAAGTACCAAGACTTGGCACGAGGGTTCACCGCTACGCAAACCAGCTCCGAAGTCAGCTGATGACGAAGAAGCAACGGAAGTCCACCGACGTTCAGAAGCGTGGTTCGACGACTGTCAGTGCGACAACGTGCTCGACTACAGGGCGTGCGACCGGTGCGACTACGAATTCAGACGGGCCTCGCTCGTCTACATGCACGACTAAGGATTCAGATGGGCCCCGCCCGACTACGTGCTCAACTATGGATCATTCAGATGAGCCCCGCTCGTCTACCCGCTCGACTACGGATCATTCGGAAGAGCCTCGCTCGACTACAGCTCGATCAGATGGACCCCTCACATGGACAGACGTGATCTACGGGACGTTCTGATGTGCTGGCGGGACTTCAGGATTAAAGAGGGAGATGTTGTGGATATGAGCATGATCGACATAAGATTCTTGTCACGTGTGATAATATTTCTTAGTGGTATTCTTTCTCGCTTGTATCCCAGTTCATGTAATTATTCTTTGTATTTCCTTCACATCTCCACCTATATAAGTGATCCATTTTCCAGCATTTGTCACTCTTCTGTTTGCCTTCCTTTCCCATTCCCATTCCAGTCCTCATATTCCATTCTATTCTGTTGTCTTCAATAAATTCTCCAACCGAAGACACAACAATTACTCCTCTCGGATTACTTTAAAGATTACTGTCGACTGCTCTCGACTCTCAGTGTGAGGGTTTGGCCATTGAATTTGCGAATGCAAATCTGTATCCCTCTTCCTATTGTGTGTTGGTGTTTGCCCTCGATCAGTTCCCACATTAAATATATTTTATGCAAATGTGTGCAAAAATGTTGAGAAAAATAGAAGAGTGAGTAATATTTTTTTTATAATTTAATTTCGTGAGAAAAAAATTTATGTTAACTATATTGAATAATTTTCAAACAATTAAATTATTTAATTATTTTTAAAAAATCTTAAAGTTGATAAGTTGAATTTAAATTAAGATTAAATTTAAAAAGATATTTGGACTTTTTAAAAAAAATCCGGCGATTTATCTGCCCCATTAAATGACCGATTACATAGGTTTTACCAAGTAAAGTTAGATAGAATCAATTTTACATATTTACTTATAACGAGATAGGAGAGCGTTTTTTAATTATTCTTTTAAAACTAACGCTTAATGTTTCATTGAAAATAAATATTGTTGTTAATTTAAAAATACTTATCATAAATAAATATCATACTACTGTATTTGAAATTTCTCTTTAATTCAATTGTGTGAATAATTTAAAGAATAAATATTAAACAAAAAAATTCGAACTTAATTTAATTAAACTTTAATAATGCCATTAAAAATTATTTATCTTTTTCTTTATAAAATTTTCTGCCTTTTTCATAAATTCATTGATATTAAATGCTGGTTGAACTATATAAATATATTATTTTATTTTAAATTTTCAATAAATTAATTAAATTAATATTATTAAATAAATTTATTCTATAATATAATTTTTATTTATATTGAAAATGTGATTTTGAAATCTAATTATTTTATTTTAAATCACTGATACTTGATCGCTCATATTTTTATAAACAGTGTATATATCTAAAGAGATCGCATTACTTAATGTTTTTATTTTAATTATTTTGTTAAATCGTAACATATTATATTTAATAGATTATAAAACCATATGCTATTAAACTTTTTTATTTATATATCGTATATTTATTTTATATGAACAATTTTTTTTATTTTAACAAAATATTTATTGTAAATTAATTTGGAAGAAAGTTGTTAATTAATATAATTAATTAATGCATTTATATTATATTAAATAATTGATGCCATGGATATCGTCATCCATGACAATGTCCATGATTTTATAATTATATAATTATTTGATTTTTATACACTACTTTTAATTTTTATTTTTATGTTTTAGGCAAAATTTTTTATCTTTAATTCATATTTTATGCAGTAGTTTATGGTTATCTTATTATTTTTAGTTGGTATTTTCATAACATTCATAATTCATAAGTTTAAGGTTATTATTTTCTTTAATTTTTAATAAGGATTAATGTTTTTTTAATGTTGACTTCAGTTATTTCTAATACATTTATTCAGTTATTTATAATCAGTTATTTATAATTTTTATGTAACTTTTTATTTTATGTAAAAAAATTCTTTAAGTATATAGATTTAAAAATTTAAAATAATGGACTTTTAATATAAATATATTTCACATATTTTAATTACAATTATTTAAATAATTTATAATATACTGACTTATTTTAAAGAGTATAATTATATAATAAGTTGCGAAATAATTAAAATTATATTAATAATTTTAAAACAATTTAATTTATAATCGGAGTAAGATAATTTTTATAAAATTCTTAAATATAAAAAATCACTTCAATTTTATCTAATTTGTTACTGTTATTCTTTTTTGAACGCATAACAAATTGCGGTAATTCTAAAAAATTTTAATTGTTTAATAAATTTATTTACATATATAATTATTTTTAATTATTTTTTCAAATAATTATTGATTTAGTTAAAATCTTTTTCATTATTTAATTTTTTAAAATTATGACTTGAAATTAGTTAACAAAAAGTTAATTTTACTATTTTATTTTATGATTTAAAAAAATAGATATAATGCAAAACATCAAATGAACTTTTATCAATTCATCTAATTTACAAGGATTAAAAAATTAAAAAAAAAATTGTATTTATATTTGGATTTATATGAAGTGTGTCATTATGGATTTTAAAAACCACGATGGAATATTTTTAAAATACAAATAGTTGATACTCCATAAGGCTTTAAGATAATTAACACTTTATTTTATTTTTAATGAAATTTTTCATTGAGAATTGGAAAAATTATTTATTCTTAATTTTTTAATCCTCGAACACTCTTTATTTAAATTATTAATTTATACATACTTAGAAATTTAGGTAAGTGAATTATTTTGATAAAAAAATTTAAATATTTTTTAAATTTTCATTGCGATTACTTTATAGAATGGATCAAAATACCATTAAAAATTATATAAATATATTTTTTATATTACTTACTATCATTAATTAGTATTTAATACCATTAATTAGTATTTGGACAATAAATTTATCTTTTTCATTGTTTAAAATTATTATATATTTTAAATTAATTGAGATGCGGAGTAAAATTAATGTCTATTCCATTAAAATTAATGCTTATTTTTCCTATGAGCTTGTGCTGAAATTTTGCGACAATTAGTAAAGTTCCTTATGAAGGTATGTATATTTTTTTACTTATCAATAAATTAAATATTGTTAATAAATTAATAATTTTCTTTTATGGTTGAACTATTTTTATAATATATCATATGGAAAAATAAAAATATTCTTTTCTTACTAAAATTAATTTACGATGTAAAAGATTATTTACGATGTAAGATTAATAAAATTTGCTAAAAAAATTTAAATATAAAATGAAATAAATTAAAATATAAAAAATATTTTAGGATAAAGAAAGCAAAATTAAATTTCTAATTAAATTAAATAATTTTTACCAAATTAATAATCGATATAATACGATATTTTAATTCAATAGAATATTTCAATTAAATTGCTGAAAACCATACAAGTTCATATAGCATGCGTAAAAGCGCGCGGTAATGGAAAAATTGAACGGTCTTCTCAATCGTCTATAAGCTGGGATTTTGTAATATCAATTTTTCATTGTTATTTTTTATATTATATTCTTTCTATTTTCTATTTTTATATTAATTGTTCCAACAGTTTTTTTAAATTTTTAAATTTTGTATTTTCAATGTTTTTAACTTATTTTTATTTATGCTATTAATTTGTTTAAAAAATTTAAAAAAATGTATTTTATTACCAATAACTGATTATGATTTATATCGTTATTTTTAATTAATTTCAGCTAATTATATAAATAATTTATTTAGAGTTAACTTAAATGCAAAATAATTTATGAAAATTAAATTTTTAAATTATAAAAAAATTTCTGTAAGCTATATAATGATGTTTTTTAATAAGACTATATCTCGAAAATAATCTTAATAATTAATGCATAAATTGATTAAAAATAAACTTAAAAATCTGAAAATATTTAAATAAATTATAATTTTAGAAATGAAAATTTAATTGCATTGATTTGGTAATGAACAATATCAAGAAGGCCAATGTAAGCTATATAATGATGTTTTAATACAGTTAAATTAAGAAACTTAGATTAATAAAATATTCATTCATTATAAAAAATGAAATTGTACAGAGCGTGCATCTGAACATACTACTTTAAAATTTCTTTTTATTTTCTTGTTAATCAATAAGAAAAGATAAATGTATATCCAAAAAAAGAAAATTAAACATAGCCGTAGCAGCTAATTTTAAGCAGGCATTTAGGCGAAGTTGGTTCTGGCTCAAACCAGGTTTTGTCGCATAACAATAAAAAATTTATATATATATTCTGTCCACTATGGACAAACAAAAAGAACGATTAATGAAAGGGTTATACATATAAAAGCGGATTTATATTATAAAAAATATCATATATGAAATGAATAATACAAAACATTTTTTAAAAATGTTAATTTTAGCGGCTTAAAATAAGGAATAGATTTAAAATTTTATAATTAATTTCGTACAACAATATGATCATATACAATTATGCATGATCTAACACTATAAAAATGCAAATTAAAGAGATCTTATAATTTTTGTTTTTAAAGGATTTAAAATGTTTTAGCTATAAGAAAATGATTCTTGTCTACGATCCATTAATAAGATTATAATTAAATATTTTTTTAAATAAAAAATTAACTGAAAGAAAAAATAATAAAAGATATCAATTTAATAAAAAATATATTCTTTTAAATATAATGCAATTAATTTTATTTTTCATTCCTGCCTTGAACACTTCAAATCTATAGTAAAGCAAAATATTATTATTAAATTAATATTATTAGAAATGTTATTATTATTAAAAATTTGGAACGAAAAATTATTGTTTGTCTCTCAAATATAATTATAATCATATAAAAATTGAAAAGTTGACTCTTTTATGCAATATAAATCTATCAAAATTATCGTTAACTTTATGCAAAGCAATCGAAGCACATTTAGCATAATACTAAAAAAAATAATTGTTAAAGTTAATTTTGTAAAAATAAAGAAATAAATAAAACAAATTTATTATATAAAGTGTAATAAAAATTAATTTTTAAATGATAAATACTAGAATAATTTATTTGTAAATTTCAAAGAAAATATTATTAAAATAATCCCTATTATTAATTAATCGGAAAATAATTTACTAAAAGAAATAAATTCTATATATTCTTTCTTACAATGATGCAATAACAGAAAGTTATATATTTTTATTTTTTTAGAAATTTTAATATTTATTTTATGAAATGTTAAATATTAATATTATAGATTTTAAGGCGTCAAAAACTTTAATTTGAAATAAAAATTTTGAAATAAAAAGAAAAAATTAAATTTAACGCTAGGATTTTTCATCAATTCACTTATTTAGCTAATTACAAAAATATTGAAAAATAATAAAATTGAAATATATTTTAAAAAGAAAAATAAAACTTAATTATTAAAATATCTTTTAACAATCTGAATTAAATAATTCACAATTACTCAAAAAATAACAAATATTATAATGAACTAGGAATAATTTTAAAAATAATTTTATTTAAAATGAATTCCTAAATATTGAGAATTAAAGATTATAATAAAATAAAATAAATTTCCTTATTTTAATAGAATTTAATAAAAAGGAAAATTATAAAATAATAAAAAATAATTCTAAAATTAAAAATAAAATAAAATAAATTTGATATGAATATATTCAATTCCAATATTATTTATTAATTAAAAATAAAATTAAAATATTTAAATTTTTATGAAATAGATCATATTTAAATTTTTATGAAATAGATTAAATAAAAATAAATTTAATCTAAAATGCCATGCGACCTCAAATTAGAAAATATAATTTTAATTATTATTTTACTTTATTATTTTACGCAAAATTTACTTATAAGTTAAATATTTAATTAAATAGTTTAAATATTATAACATTAGAAAAAATTATATGAGATAGAATGTAAATATGCAAGATATTGCAGACTGCCAGAATCTTTTTGCTTAATTCATAATAAATATAATTAAAATAAAATGTAAATCATTTTCACATTTGGATCGGTTCTCACACATCTGATTTTCAAGAAAAAAATAATAATTCATTAATTTATTTTGTTAACTACTTATTAGTAGAATTAAATATTGTAAAAATAAAATATATTTTAAATGATCACAGTATTTTTTTGTTAATATTATTATTTTCTAATGATGTAATTAAATTCTAACAACCTTATTAGTGATCAAAACATTGCATGGTGGCAATAAGTGTACATGTGCGAACATTTGCAACGAATGCGCAAGAAAATTGAAAATAAATAAATAAGTATATTTAAAATATTACTTATAAAATTAAAATAAAAAATATAAAATTAAAAAAAAATAATACATACTAATTAAGGAATACTTAATTAATACCTTTTAACCTAATGAATACTAAAGAAATCTAAATATATTATATTCATTATCATAAAAAATAAAGGAATTGAAAAAATAATTATTCACATTATTAAAATATGTTGCATTCATTAAAAAATTAATGCATTATATACATTATTTGATATGGAAAAATGATTAAATTAAAAAAAATAAATTTAGGCTTTTCATATTAATTTTTTTAAATAATACTGCTTTCTTTAAAAGTGTATAAATTGATAATGAATATCTGAAAATGAATAAATAATTATATTTTAAAATATCAATAAAAAATTTAACAAAATATTATTCCAAATGGACATATATGAAAATTTGAATCATTTACTGACTTTCAGAAATTAATGCATCACATGGAAATAATTTTCTTTGAAAAAATATTTTTTACTTTTAATATTTCATAAATAGATTTTTATTAATTGTAAATAAAGGAATATTCTCATTAACAATAAAAATATACATTAATAATTTACAATAATATAATAATGGCTTATCATCACTATTCAATCTTAAAAATTAATTATAAAAAATTAAATTGATTCATATTTAATGGAATTTTTCACATATTTATATTGTTATTATTGTAATATAATAAAGATCATTTTATGTAGTTTATTTATTTAAATAAATATATCTAAATACCGCTTTTACAAAAGATTTTTTTACAATGTTAAAAAACAATTTCTGATCGGAAAATGAACAAAGTCCTGAATTTTTACCTGTTTTTACAAAAAAAAATTTTACAATGTCAAAAATTTTTTTGGTCGGAAAATGAAAAATTTTTTAAATGTTTTGCCTGCTTTTACATTGATTTTTTAACGTAAAAATCTAAATTTTTATAAATATAAGCTGGCATAAATAAATAAATAATATATTTACTTAATTTTAATATTAAATAATTAAAATAATTTCATCTATTGTATTTGTAAAGCTCGAAAAAATATCTATAATTATTATCAAAGTAGAAATTTGTTTTATTAAAATATAATTTTTTAATGAACAATATATAATAAGCGATATATGGATAACAATTTTAATATATTAGACATTGAATTAGACATCATATAATCAGATTTCAAAATTTAGAAGGACATTTATACAAATTAGATTTAAAATAATTAAATCCATAATCACAAATTAGTCTAAATGTGACCAATTATTAAAAAATGATATATTAGACCCGCTAAATTTATCGATTTATTCAATAAAAATGCAAAAAAAAAAAA
>LDKF01000187.1:24256-44000 GCA_001026735.1 Rotylenchulus reniformis | reverse complement strand
CCCATTAATATCAAAAATTAATAATAAAAAGAGGAAAAATAGGTAGAATTAAACACTATTTTAAATCATTTTTATATATTTCCTAATTAGTTAATCCATGAGAATTTTATCCCAGATTAAATTTAATTTTAAAAAATCATTAAATTCAATGAAAGATGCTAATGGATAATTTCATTTATGATTTTAAAATTAAAATTAAGGAATAAATTTGCATCAATATATAGCAATTACATTAATGATTAATAAATAAATCAATAATTTAATTGTGTAAAATAGCTTAGATAAATTAATTTCAAATTTTTTGATTCCTTCTTAAAACTTGAAAAAAAAACTTGCTTTTTAATTTAAAATATTTGCTTTATATTATTATTATTATTACTATAAAAATTATATAAATAAATAATAAAAGATGTGTAATACAATAATAAATAATAGGAATGAAATTATATTTAATAAATATAGTAAAAACTTGAATTGACCAATTCAAAAAAATTAAAATTATAAATTTAAAGTAAAGATAAAATTAAATTTTTGAATGTGTTTAAACAAAGAACTCTACCATTGCTGCATTAATTGTCTACATTTATCATATAAAGATTGATTTCATGGATAATAATATCTAAAAATAATTTTAAGATTCCTATCAAATTTGTATATATCACAATAATGAGCAATATTCAACATAATAATTTAAGAGTTATTAATGCAAAGAGTAAGCTTCCTCATAACGGTATGTCTATTTTTTTTCAATAATTTGTTTAGGTTTGACCAATAAAAGTTGAAAAATTAATTTACAGATGATAATTTTTAGATATTTTTAAATTTTAAAGATAATATTTTCAAGAATAAATCTTATTTTAGACACATTCGGAGATCAACAAGCAAAATATTAATAAATTTATAAATATATAATATAAATTCTAAATAATTAAAAAAGTTAAAATTTACGAGAAAATAAAATAAAAAATCATTCAGATGGAGAAAAAAATTTTTTAAAAAAATCAATATCTATAATTTTTATCCCATTAATATCAAAAATTAATAATAAAAAGAGGAAAAATAGGTAGAATTAAACACTATTTTAAATCATTTTTATATATTTCCTAATTAGTTAATCCATGAGAATTTTATCCCAGATTAAATTTAATTTTAAAAAATCATTAAATTCAATGAAAGATGCTGAAATTATTATTAATGAAATGTGCGAAATTAATATATAAATTATAAAAAAAAATATTAGGGGCAGTGACTCTGGGATTACCATTTCCACTAGTACATTCATACCAACATCATGATTTTTTTCATTGAAATTAAAATAATAAAAAGCTAATTATAAATATAATAAAAATTATTAATAATCATATGAAAAAATAAAAAAATTATTAATATTGTATTATTAACTAAGTTTGTTAAATTAATTAAGCCATAATTTGATATTTAAAAAGTTTAACAAAAATTTCTTTATATTAATTATAATGAATATTTTTATATATTTTCATATAAAAAACCTAAAAGTAGAAAAATATCACTTAAAAAATATGAATTTTTCTAAAAAATTTCGTTTATTTATAAAAAATATTAATCGTTTAACAATATATTATATTTAAAAGACAATACTATCAAGCAAAAATAAATAAATTTATTCAAAAAAATATTCATTGTTAATTATTCCTGATAAAATATTTTTTAATATTAAAATTCAATAAAGAAATTTTTCATCGCGATGATATATTTGCAAAAAAGAGCAGAGAAATAATCAAGCGGTTTTTTGCATAATTTATAAAAACTAGGTAGCTAAGAGCATAACGCATAAGCTAAATCGTAACAGCGTTGGAAGAAAAATATTATTTATATCAGAATTATATTTTAACAAAATTCTAGTAACAAAGTTTTATAATGCATTGAAAATTTTATTTTTAATTTTAATAACTTTACAAATGATTGAGTTGAAATTTGATAACCACAGTCGGTCTGCCGCTGCGTGCAACGTTGCACGTAATTGAGGAGCAGGATGAACCATCCTCATCCGGATCATCCTCATCCGCAAATTAAGGAATTTGATCATGAAAATCCTTATATGATGGGATCGGATGATGATGATGAGGATGGGAATGTAATTTACTTATGAATTTATGAATAGAAAATGAAATGGGAATGAATTAATATTTTTGGATACTTTGAATTATGTGAATTTGGTGTTGAATTAAAAAATCGATATGAATTAATTAATGTTTTATTGGGATGGTGCTTGCTTAGGATAAGCAATTGGAGATTTTCATTTTATGGAAGGTATTTGGGAGTCTATTTGGAATATTTATTGCATAGGGAAGTAACCACAGTACTACATAAGAGGCGGGAGAAAGAGTGCTAAAGGCAATCCCCTCTCCTTCATCCTCATTGTTCAATCCATTCTTTGGTTAATATTTTGTTGTAATGTTCAACAATTTTGGCTACTAAAACTTTTTACATATAAGAAACATCATCGCTATTATCTTATAATCATCATTGATCTTCAAAAGATAATTGTTGTTGTAGCCACATCCTTCATGTCTCGTTGGGGACGGGCTCCAGTTTGAGGAATTTCGCCACTGCTTTGGGGTTTCAAAAGATAATTCTTCACTAAGCTCGATTTAAATTAAAACTTTCCAAATATATGTTGGTATATGCAGTATAATTATACCAATTTTGAACTAAATCCTCCTTCTATTTAAATAGGAGTTCAAAAAATGGTGAATAGATCCATGTGTTTTTAACCAAATTTTCATCGATTATTCGAAGGGTCTTTATTTTTCGGTTTTTAATCAGGTGGAATGAAAATGAAACGTTTCAAATATGATATTGTTGTGAGAGTGACGTATAACTGATCCAATTTAGAACCAAATCTCCTTTTCCGTTAAAGAGAATTCAAAAAATGGTAATATTCTGCAGCACATGCTTTCGCGTTATAAAATCAAGAGCTTACATTTCATTTGGAATTCTCTTCCTTTTTGCGTGATTTTATGCGGGTTAGCTTCCCTACCCAATGGTGAGTAGGTAATGACGTACTACACCAACGCGAAGATTCTGCATACGTAGTATTCACCAGGCTTCCGAAAATTCGTTCCTCGGAGGGTAGAGCCCTAAAGACGGCTGTTTTGGGTAATATTGAAACTGTTCAAGGCAGATGGTCAATGTCTTCGACCACAAGGCCGGTCGCCGCCAGTTCGCTAATCAATAGGTTCGTCCAGTGCAGAAATGGTTACACGTTGCGCGCCAGTCCTCCACAGTCCTGTCACCCGGTTTAGTGGTTAAAAAATTGTCCCAGTCCGGATCAGCGTCCACTTGGTTAAGGCAAATATGCACAAACTCGTGAATCATGGTTGTCTCTAGCACAAAGCTGGGCAGTTTCGAATCCTCTTGTTTGATGGTGTACAGGTCGAATGTGAGTCAGAAGGTGTTGGCCCCTGTGGCGTCGGTTGTGGCAAAAGAATCATCGAGCTTGGTGAAGGCGATCTCCAAATTTTCCGATGAAGGCAGCTTGTTGTTCGTATTAGGGCAAATACGCTGGAAGAGTAGATAGTCCTGTGTAGCCGGCCATGGTGCGCTCAGGCTCTTCTTGATGGCAATAATGGCGTCGTCTTTGCTGCCTTGTTGCGGGAGTGGAGGGTGGTCTTCTTCGCGGGCGGCATCCTTGCGTTGACGATTGCAGTTGGCGTTGTTGAACAATGTTGTTGTTAGCGTTGAGAAAAAAGTGATGAAATTCAAAAAAAAAATTCAAAAAAAAAAATATACCCAGCCCATCCTTTATCCTCGATGATTTTTAAAATTTCGTTTTTAGTAATTAATTTTTTATTAATAAATTTGTTGTCGACAACATATAATTTTGATTTTTACAAAATTTTATAATCAAATAACAGAAGTTTAAGATTTCTGTTTTTACAGAACCAATATCCAAGTTTGTAATTCCATTTTTTAATTTCTATAATATTCTATTCATTTTTAATTTTTTTCAGGAAATAATATTAGAATAGACAACATCACTTATTAATTGCTCTTCTCTTCCCTCTTCAAGCAAGTAAATTTGATTTCTATTTCTTTATTAAATTAAAATTATAATAAAATAATAATAATAATGAAGTGATATTCAATGTAAACAATTATTCATTACGGTGCTACCGAAAATGGGTGAGTTTCAATGTAGACTTAGCTCATTTAATTCCTAACATAAAAATTGTTTTTTAATTGATATTCAATCAAAACCCCAAATCTAAAGACTGATAAAATAAATATATAAAATTAATCATAAAAGAAAATTATTAAATTAAATACTCACATATCAAAATAAACGAATTTTTATTTTAAAAATATTAAACATAAATAACATTAGCAAATATACATAATTAATATTAGCTTAATGTAAATTAAAAACACATTATGTATTTTAATATATCGTTAAAATATTTTCTCAATTCAATAAATAATTGTGTGTTTTAAAAGTAATCCATGAAATATTATCTTATCTTATCATATTAATATTTATTTTTAAAATTTCTTATTTTGTTACTCAATAATGATTAAATATAAGTTAAAATAAAACTATCTAAAAAATTTTATTTCAAAAAATTAAAATAAATTATACATGTAACTCTATTTGCGCAAAAGAGTCACAAATCATCATGAATATTAATTTTTAGAGGCTTAACTTTACAACCCATACAAAATTCTCATCAGTTTTGAAAGGTATAAACAATTTTTACTTAAATGAAGAGAGCTCATATAAATACATATATCAGGGCTTGCATATGGATAATCATGTAATAGTTGGTAAAAAATTTATTAATCAATAACATTACTACTTGTTAAAATATCAAATACAATACCAAAGAAAATGATATAAATAAATTTATAACTTATTGACTAATTAATTTATTGAGCTTAAACAAATTTTAAGTTTGGGATATAAATAGAAATTTTTTATTTCATCATATTGCATGAAAATGGAAACATACAAATTAAATAAAAATAAATTAATGGCTTACCATTCAAATCATTTAGTCACGATTATGATTTAATAACTTTCTACATGATCTCCAACTAATTAATTGATGCTAATATAACAGTGATTTTTTTTGAGATTGAAAATCAAATTTTTTTAAGTAATGTTAATAAAAACATTAATTAATTATAAATATTTATTTTTTTATAAACATTATATTATAATAGGGTATAAATAAATAAAATCCTAGCAGAATTAATTATATAAAGATATCATTCAAAAGTAAATTATTTTTAGAAACCAATTTTAATAATTAAAATAATTATTACTTTTATAAAAAGAACATTGCTCAACGTTGATAATCCTCGAAATGAATAGAATCAATGAAATAGAATTACAATTAATTTTATTATATGATATCAAGAACTAAATGATGGAATGTGTATTCTAAAATATTTTATTACCTAAAAAATAATATAATACTTAGTATTTGAAAATTGTGTGAATTATTTTATTGGATTAAATAAATTAAAAATATTTAGCACAAAAATTGTATTATAAAAGTGCTATAATAAATAAAATTTAAATAAAAATGGAATATGGTTTTTTAATTAAACAAAGATTTAAAAAAGCATTTTTTGCCTCTAGTTAAAACAACTGATAAGATAGTTGCAGTAAACATATAGTAATTCTAAGATAGTAAATGTCTACCATTCAAACTTTTTGATATAATTTTTTTCATAGAAGAAAATCAAGGATAAATAAATTATGGGAAATTTTATATGTTATTTATTTTAAAATTTCTTTAAAACAAAAAAAATATGTCTTTTGGGTTTGTCACTAAACGACAAGAGTGACTAACACAATATGAAAATTCTTAATAAATAAATATTGAATGATTCCCAATGTCCTAATAGTAAATCAATAAGATATAAAAATAAATTATAAATGCCCAAAAATATTTAAAATAATAAAATAAGTTTTTAGAATATTATATAATATAAATCAATATTTTATTTTTTTTAGAAAATCTGCTAAAAAAATTTGCTACAGGAAAATTCCTAAATAAATCATAAATTTGATAAAAAAAAATAAAAATTTGATAATGAATGTGATGGATTAAATTAAATATATTTTTTAGGGTAGCAAATATGTATAATTAACATATGAAAATAATATATTTTTTTCAATAACTAGCTGAAATAAAAAATCTTAATAAATGAAAAGGACAAATAGATATTTATATGATAAGATCATCAATAAAAATAAAAATTCATTTCAATATCAACATATTTAATTATTCTTTGATTTATGAATCAGACAATTAGTGAAAATTATTTTATTAAATATAATATACTATAATAATAAATCACAAAAATAATCAATAATGGCTAATTAATAATATAAAGTAAAAATTAGGATATTTATTTTTAACTTGGACAATATAACATGCCATATTCATATTTTCCCATAGATGGGAAATTTTAAATAAATTTAAAAATGGAAACTAGAAATTTCATCTATATTGTCATATTATTGAAATTTAATTAAATTTAATTTAATGAACAATTTATCTTTTAAATCTGATGGCATATTGTATGGCCATTGTTATATTAATTTATTTGTTAATCAAATCTATTTTTATTTGACTAAAGGTGTAAAAGGGACTGGTATTGGAGTCGGTTATTGCTAAAGAAAATACTCATTAAAGTGTTATTAAAATTAAATTTAATTAAATCAGATTTGTAATGTTAATAATTTATAATATATCTCCTGGATTTCTGGATTTGATTGGAAATATTTCTATTACATGAGTTAATTACAACTAGTAAGTTGTCTATTCAAATTTTATTTAATAAAAATAATCATTTATATTATATAACTGAAAATAAGCATTTTAGAGGTCCTTCATTTCTTAAGGCTTACAGCGATTTAATAATCCTTTACCGAAAATATGAACTGTAAAAATTTGGTAAAAATTCTGATATAAATTAAATAAAAATATAAATATTCAAGTTTAAATTCAAGATTAAATAATTATTCAAGATTAAATAATCAACTAATTATCGTAGATCAAATAACTTCAATGGGATTTTGGCAAATGTCGTAATTAAAATTGAAAAAAAACTGTCCGAAATAATAATTTATAGCATAGACAATAATTATAAAATTATTAATTGGCTTAATAAAAATACATTAACAATAAATATTAAATTTTTAATCTCAGAAAAAATAATTGAAAATTATTTTATTAATAAAAATATCGAAAACAATTAAATATATAAACTAATTTCGTGATTAATTTGAATTTTATTTATCATGGAATATAAAGCGTATTTACTAAAATTTCGATTTGATTTTGAGTCATCTCTTTATGGGAGAAATTCGCACCGAGAAACTAAATTTTCGATTTGAAGATATCCAAAATCAACTCATTAGGCCTAGGTCGATTAAATCCAGTTGTTAAATTAACGATTAAATCCAAGTTTAAATACTAATAATGTATAATTTAACATCTCTAGAATATCTTTATTATAGATAAAGATTATAAAATATAAGGAAATTTTATATTATATTTTATTAATAAATTGAAAGTTGATAACAAAATATAAACTTATCTATCAAAAATTATAAATTCACAATGTTAATTAATTGAATTTCATTGTAATTCTAACAAAAAAATTAATAACATTTGATCGACACACTGAAATTTGTGTAACTTTCATGAATCTGTCAAACATCAAATATAAGATATAATTCTATGATAATTTTTATTTAAATAATTGGCTTAAAATTTATTCTTATTTTATATTTAAGACCTTGTAAATTAAATAATGTAAAGCAAGAAATTTTATTTATATTACTTCTTAAAACATTGAATAGTTATTATTTGCCATTTATTATTTATTTGCCAATTATTATATAGCCATTATTATTTGTAAATTGGATAATTTAAATTTTAAATTTTTTAGCTCAGATTTTTCTATTAGAATAAACCAATGAATTAAAAAAGAAAATAAAATATTTTCAAAAAAGTCAACTTTAACGATTAACTTTCAAATTATTAAAATATGGAAAATATTTTTATAAGTAAAAATATAAAATTCATATTTTGTAAAAATAATCTTAAAATTATAAAATTTTTTGAATGAATAAATCATCATAATATTGGAATCAGCAAATATCAGGCTCAGTTATCTTAAATAATCAATCCAATTTATCTTAATATTATTTAATCACTTAGTTTATAGAACATATAAAAATTGTTTCACTCCTAACTATATTTTATAATTTATTTTTATAATAAATAAACTATTTAAAAATATGAAATAAAAATGTATATGAAAATTCAATGATTAAATTGGTCATTTCCAAATATAAATTAATTTGAAATTATTAAGAGATATGCGCCTAAAAGAGTTATGCACATTATTATGTATCTAAATAATAGCTTTTTATATTTATATTTAGTAATAATTAAAATTAAATGAATGTAAACTAGTAGCATATATTTTTTATATAATAAATATTTATAGCATAAGTAATAAAAGTTTAAAATCAACGGATGCGTTTTATAAAGCCCTCGAAAAGATCTGAAATAAAAAAAGAAATATACATTCAAAAAAAATTCATCAATGAATTTTTAAAATTTCGATTGATTTAAAATAAATGTACATTTCAAGAATAGGATATAATTTGTTAAATGTTATAATATTTTTAAAAAATATTTTTAAAAATCCATCAATGAATTTTTAAAATTTCGATTGATTGAAAATAAATGTACATTTCAAGAATAGGATATAATTTGTTAAATGTTATAATATTTTTTAAAATATAAAAATATATGAAATTTCCCTAATAAGGTATAAAAAATAAAAATTTATAAAAGCTATCTAAAAAATAATAAATTAATTAATAAAAATAAAAATATATAAAAGCATGCTTATGAAATATAATAAATAAATCTAAAAGAGAACTAAAATTCGAAAATAATCAAAAATTTTAACATTTGTTTTAGCTCTAACAGACAGATATTCATTACAAGGCCATTGTGATCGCTAAAAAGCTGTGCTACTTGACGATCTGTTGACTTTCCAAGTCGCATCGGAATAATTAAAAAGCATAATCATTCTATGAATAATTTTATTTCTATCGCCAATATTCTCGGATGAACTCATAAAAATAAAATCAATTCTTACGGCTAAATTAATTTTATAAAAATAATAATTTTCTTAATCTTTTATTATAATATAAAATTAAAATAAAATTAAAGAGTAAAATTAATAAATTAATTAAATTTTTGTAGAAAAATAAAATAACAATCAAATGTAAAAACGAAAAGATATAGGAGAACTACATACAAACAATGAGGACAATTGAAAAGAAATCGCTAATAAAGTCGAAAGATATCATAATTAAGAAAAAATCAATTAATAAAGCCTATAAATAATTGAATAATAATTTATTTAGAAAATATTTTTAAACTTTTTTTTTCATAGATTGATTATGAAAATTTTATTTTTCTTATTTATATTAAAAAACATATAAAAACTCAAAAATTAAAAAATAATAATATATATAAAAAAATTAAAAAAATCATAAAATTAAATATAAATTAATTTATCAAAAATGAAACAATGATATACTAAATAATATTTTTACATATTTCTATATATTAATTTATATTCTCAAATTACAATAAAATTAGGCAATCTGATAAATATATCAAAATTCTCTCATTTCTTACTGGCTCACTGACTGTTGCCGTTTCATTTCTATTTTGATTTATTATCTCCGATCGTTGATACTTTATTCTTTCCTTAACTTGAAAGATAAATCCAAAAAATATGAATAATACTTTTATTAAAAAAATGAATAATTATATACCTGAAAATATTTTTTACATTTATTTTAAGAAGTAAAGACTTTAATTTTACCATAATAATAAATTTACATTTATTATATCTACGCCATCTTTTTTTGGCAAATGATCATTCATTTTTCCAGCGCGCCTTCACTCGCACGCCCTTGATCAAGAAATATAACTTTTTTTTTCTTGTGCAAGAGGGCATTTACTATTAAAATTTACAATGGAATTTGTGGATGCTCTACAATATTATAAGGGTCTCGAATTTATCCGAAATTAACATGTTTTGTCCTTAGGATGGAAACTAAGTTCTGAGCCCTCTTCACCAATTCTGCAAAAATATTTTTATAAAATCAATTTAATAAAATAAATCTACCCAATATCTATCATTATTATCGATATTATATTACTATTTTTTATGCAAAAAATCAATTTCACTAGTCAAATATTTTAGGGAGTTTTTGAGCCGAATACAATATAAGGTCGTTTTTTACATGGTTTTTTTGGGAAATTTTTTCACAACCATGAAAAGGGCTAGAAAAACCATTCATATTGTATTCTGATAGAGCACAATTTAAAGAATATTCTTTTTAAAATGAACTTCCTAGCATATCTGGAAATTTTTTTCCTAGGGGCTTTTTTGAAACAACCGGTTTTGGGCCATTCATCCGAAAAAATAATCCCAGGGAAAAATTAAAAGAATAAGTCAGAAGAATTGAATTTTCAAAAATATTTGGCCTAATTTGGCCCTATAATATTGAATGGTAATGATTTGAGCCTTCTAAAAAAGCTCAACAGCTGTGATTTTCATTTTTGGCCCCAGAAAATTCCAATTTTTAGTGGTTTTTGGCGACCTTCATTTTGACTTATCCGAAGTTTATAATTTTTTTTTCTTTTTTGCAACATAAAAGAGGATACGATGGTCTATCATTTTCAGCAGATTTTGTTTTTCCATCTCAGATATAATTTACTTAGAGGCAATAGAAAAAGGATGGTCGAATGTCAATTTAAGGTCTATTTGGGGAAAAATCATAGATTTTTTTAAATTGCACTAAAATTGATTTTTCTTGCAAAAATGGTAAAAGACAATCTTATCTAAAAAATAAAAAAAGAACAAGAGGATTGATGGAAAAATAACCAAGTTATGAATTTTTAAAAATGAATCTATGAGGAGGGCTCAGAACTTAGTTTCCAACCTTAATTCACTTATTAATTTTAAAAAATTTAAATGTAAAATTATCTAATAACTCTAATAAGTTTAATTATGAATAAAATAAAAATAATCGTTTAGAAACAGATTTCAATAATCTAAGGAATCATATAATTATTTATTTGCCGTTTAAGGAAAATACATTTTTTACCTGTTAATTTTTATTATTCATTTTAAAAATTTATTATAAAAGAAAATTAATTAAATTTATACTAAAAATTACTGCTTTACGCTATAATGTGATGCCGAATCTTAATTTCATATATATAAATTAAAAAACACATTCGAAAATTAATTAATTTAATAATTTAATAGTTAAATTAAATTCATGAAAGAAAATTACTCTTTAAATTGAAAAATCATTGCTCTGAATAATATAAATTTGTTCCACGAGTAATTCGAATTTTGTCGAACAAATAAGAATGGAATTATATAAGTTCATAAATCATTTCATCCTTTGTTATTATGTTTTATTAATTTATTTACAAAATAGACAACCAATTAAAAATTGTGTAGATTTTTTTTCAAAATCAAGAATAGAATAATAATTTATCTTTGAAAATAAATTTAAAATAATTTATAGAAGCCTAAAAAATAATTTTTAGAAAAAAACATAAAAACTTAAAAAATAAATTTTAGAAAAATTCCAAAATGTTCTATTAAAAATCTTTAGATTTTAATTTAAAAATATATTTAAATGTGATATTAAGAGAATTTGGAAAAAATATTCGGATTTTTTATTGAAAAAGCCTATTCTTTGTTATATTTTGTATAAGGAATTAAAATAATTCTTAAAAAATATTTTCAATTAGAACTCAATCTAAATATAGATTAATATCAAAAAATAAAATTAAAATAATTATTTTATGGAAATAAATTAAAATTAAAATGTAAAATTTTATTGCTGGAAAATTTTTTATATCAGTATCAGTAAAAAAATTTATAGCCAGAGGTTTAATTTGGATTTTAATTTGATTTATTTTAAATTGGAAAAACTTTATTTTAGAATTATAATCGGATATTTTTAAATGTTAAAATGAATTTTCAACTATTGGATAATATTTAGTTTCGAATAATAAAATCCTATTTAGCAACAAATTTTATTTTTTACAATCTTTTTATTAAAACTATAAATTTGAAAAAATAACAAAAAAGCAGAAATGAATTGTTTAAGCAAAATGATAGAATGGTTATTGATAAAAAAATTAATCCTAATTAAATTGTTTAAAATTATAGGATAAGTGATTAATTTTTAATTTTTATAATTGAATTGATAATATCTAATTTTTAACTTAATTATGATTTTAAGTTAAATTTTTAATGATTACAAGAATGATTTATGAAAATATTAATTAATATATGTAAAAAATGTTAACTAAATGATATTTAGAAATTTTAATACTTATTTTTTATAAATATAATTACTATTAATTTTATAAAAATTTTTATTAGCATTAATATTTTAATTCAATAATATTTTTCAACGAAATAATGGAAATTAATTTTTTTTTAAAAAAGAAATATTGATTCAAACAAAAAATTAAACTTCATAATCAAAAAAATAATATATAAATGAAGATCAAACAATATATGAATCAAATACAATAATAATAAAAATAGAAGCTAAATTAAAAAATTGATCTATGGCGTCAATTTTTAACCATAACGAAGTCATCGCATGTTGAAGCCGATAAATAAGGTAATTTTAATTTTTTTGATAATTTTGTAATAAAAATTTGTTTTTTTAGGGACTTATTAGGTTCTTTTTTGGCGGTATTTGGATGATAATCTCCATACTACGCACCTATAAGTTGTAATTCTCATAATGAGGGTTTAAATCTTAACCTTAGGATGAAATCGGCTCCGAATGAAATGTAAAAAATAAAAATTATTTATTAATAAGTTACTATTAATAAAAAATTAATTTTTAAAAAATATTTTAATAATATTAACGATTTAAAAATATTTAGGATGTAAAAAGAGTAAATGCAGTCACTAAAAATTGAGATAAAAAATTTTAAAGAATTATATCTATTTGTATTCTAAAACAAGTAAAGATGAATTATTTTACTCTTACTATGATTTATTAAAAAGAAATAATTAAATAAAGTCATTCTTTATTTACAAATAATGTAAATTAAATAATGTCATTCATGCTAAAACAAAATAAATCACATTAATTATATATTCCTTCTTTAATTAAAAGTATTCATTCAGCATTGGCATCAAAATTATTTTTTTATAAAATTTATTTAAAAATTTTTTTATCAAAAGTAAAATGAAAATTTCTACATTTATTATAAAGTTAAACATGCATACTAATAAAATAAAACTTTTTAAATATTAAATATAAAAGTTAATTTATCTGAATAATTTTAAAAAAATTTTAAATATTAAATATTAAATATAAAAGTTAATTTACTTGAATGGTTTATATTAATTGTAAAGATATAAATAAATTTCTGCCTTAGAAAGTATGCGAAATAATGAGAGCTAGCAAAAAATTAATATAAATAAAGTGACGAATAAAACATTTAGAAAATATTTTTCACTTAAAAATAAGATTAGCTTAACATATAAGTACATCAAAAACCAAAAATTGAATAATTCGCAGTTTTAAAATGCATTCAAAACAGCACGTACAATATTTTTTTTCAGTAAACATAGGTCATAATATAATATATTTGTATATTAAAAAATATCAAATAATTAAAGTTGTATATATTAATAATAATGATATAAATTCATTTTTTTATTATATTATTAGATTTGAATTTCTATAATACATATCTCATTATCTCGATATTTACAAATAAAATTATTTTATTTTCTAATGTAATTTTATATATTATTATTAAAAAATGAACATCGGTACACCTATATTTCAAATCAGCTCAGATATCATAAGGTAATAAATATTTTTATAAAAAGATATTTTTCTATAACAAAATAAAAAAAATTTAGACATTTATAAATTTCTTTGTGATAATTATTTTATTTGACCTATATTGCAAAGGTGAAAAAAATGGTTGATGATAATTTTAATAAAATTAAATATTAATAATCTTATTTATTTCTTAATTTTTTTCTATTAAGAATTTGGCTTATTTATAAATTTGATAATAATATATTATTTATAAAACTAGGAGAATATATTATCAATATATTTCGAAGATAATGTTTAAGAAGAAAATTTTTTAGGCGAGGTCCTTAAATTTGCTTGAGTTTAGGCATATTTTACAAAAAAATTAACTTATCTGACATTCTTTGTTGTTTGTAATTTGTTTTTCAGCCAAATAATTAATCTAAAAATATTATCGTTTCATTAAATCTTAAATTATCGTTTGTTTTTTAATTTTTTAAATTTTTATTTCATTTTTATCATGCGCCGTAAACTTTTCTTTTATTGGAATCTAATATAATTATTATTAGATTTTTCATTATATACTAATTTTTATTAATTAATCTTCATATTAATTGACTTTGCTGGTGACTTATTTGAATATGTTCCATTCACCGCCTTAATTATTTTTATTGTATTATTAATTAATTAAAAAATTATTATAGTAAAGGTAGATAAACATAATTAATTTCAATCTATATATTTATTTAATTGCAGATGTTATCTATGGGAAGAAGAGTAAGATAAGGGGTGGAAGAGAGTTGGTTAAATAAAGAAAGGACCTCCTGGGGACGGCTCTAAGAAGTGGTGGAAAATAGGGATTTTCCACCACACACCAGACAAATTCTTACACACCAGACAAACAGATGCGGAGATTAATTGAAAAGATAGAGCGCTGTTTAAATTTTTAAAAAAAATATTTAAATTTACATTTATTATTCAACTTTTTATTTTTTTTAATATTTCCATTTAATGATAATGTAATTCTTTAATTTATAATAAAGTTAAAATCATAAATCATTAATTTTTAATTAATAATTCTTTGTAACAGACATGGTACATTAATACGATACTGCAAATCCTTTTTACAGTACAAAATTTTTAATTATTTTTTACTTTTTAATATAAAAATTTCCGAATAATTTATTTAGACAGTTAAATAATAAAAAGGCTGAAATTATTAAAGGTTTTTAATATGAAAAATTCTGAAAAATGAAAAAGAAAAAAAAGAAAAATTCTTCGAAATTCAATGATTTGAATTTTTGCTGAAAATTGTTTTCCAAAGTATCATTAAAAATCATACCGATTTGTTCTCTAAAAATGGAATTTTAAGTAAAATATAATAAATAATGAAATTATTTTTAATTGAGATGGAGAAAATTTAAATGTACATGTACATTTTATCCAGAAAGAGTTCCCAGCAAGTATCTATCAGTGAAAAAGCAGCGCCACCTGCATTCCTGTTGGTCTGGTGGGGGATTCTAACGATGTTTTTGTTGTTTTTTAGTAACTTTGTTTTTGCGTTTTTCTCTTTTTTGGGTTTAATTAAAAAGTTCAATATTAAAAATCCTATAAATATGTAAATATCAGTTTATAATTATAATATTTGTTAAATATTTATTTTGTTCAGTTGAGAAGCCTGATTTGATGTTAGTTCAATTTTGTCTTTGAATGACTCAAATGAAAAAAATAAAAAATTGCATTTGATGGATAATTATTAATTGCTCAAAAATATGAATTCATAAAATTCTATTTAAATTTTATATTATTTTTATCCTTTATTTATTTTTAATTGATATACATAATAGGCTCATTTTAAATTAGGAAAATATTTCCTAATTTCTTATTGTTTTAAGTAATAAAATTTATTTTTTTCAATTTATTTTTTATAAATTTCATTTATTCAAATTATGATAAGCAGGTCGTACTTTATATGCGCAAAAATTTTCGAAATATGCGCATAAAATATGCACGGAAAAAATGCCAAAATATGCACAAAATATGCTCAAAATTTCCAAGATATGCGCAAAATATGCACAAATTTTTTGACCGAATATGACCTAAAATGCAAATTTTTTGCTCAAAAATCGTAAAAACTATTTTTAAAGCGAATTTAAGCATATTTAAGGCATTTTTAGGTTAAAATTAACTTTGATACTTTTTTTTGGCATTTTTGGCCGTTTTCATGCTCTTTTGGAGATTTTTTTGAAAACAATGTGTTTTCTTAAGAAATTTGGCCATTTTTCTTTGAAAATTATAATAGTTTAACCATTCTGGAATTTTTCAAAATTGCCAAAAAAAATGTCCGAAAATTTTCAAAAAATGCAAAAAAATATACTCAAATATGCGCAAAATATGCGAAATATGCACAAAAAGTCGAAAATATGCAAAAATATGCAGTTAGAAATCCATGCTAGAGCGTTCAAAACATGCTAAAAACGTGTTTTACGTGATTTTCAGGCCATTCTGAAGCTGCAAAAAAATATGCATTTGCATATAAAGTACGACCCTGATGATAAGCAATGGTATCGCTGAACAAAGAGGCTGCTTTATCAGCCTAATACAGTAAATTTAATTTTTATTAAACTGATTAAAATCTTTATATTATATTTTTCCCAAAAAATTCACTAAAATATTAGATAATATCAGGTTTGTTCAAATAAACCATATAATAGAATGGTTTTATGGTTTAATTACCTAATATAAATTTTTTTAACAAAATAGATTAATATTCCATGAATATATAAATTTTTAAAATATCTAAAAAATATTTTTTCATACATAATTTTTATTATAAATTTATTTTTTTTATTTGGGATAATTTCACTATAGTAACTTTTTAACAACCGTCATTTCGTTTTGAAAATTTTATTATAGATTTTAAATAATTCTCATGTTGATATCAGGTGTGTTTCCACTTATTTAGTTTGAACCAATAAAAATAAATTTATAAATTTAAGAAGATATTTATCATTAGTATTTATTAATAATAAAATAATATTAGGATTATTAAATAAATGAATAAATGATTTATTGTACTAATAACTAGGGACCGGATTTTTAGTTTGTAAACTATTTTTTTTCTGCATAGTTTATGCCCAAATATGCATAGAAAATATGTTCCTAACATTGATTAATGCATTTTCGAGTGACTTTTACCAACTATTTCCAACTATTTCAAGGTTTTAGCAACTAATAGTTTTTTACCAACTATTTTGGGGTTTTAGCAACTATTTTGGCATTACATTTTGTATATTTTATTTTTTTATAATTTAGATTTTTTAAATTTCTTTTCTCAAACATGTTTCTGAGGACTCAACAAGGGAAAAAGTTACCATCCTATTCAGCTGAAGAATTATTTAAAATATAATAAAATTCAAATTTAAAATGTAAAATTTTTAATGATAAAGGTAAATCATTTAAATGCTTTTCATATTAATGAAATTATGAACAATAAGCAACTATTTAAAAGAAAAAATTTAAATCATTTTTTTAAATGATTTAAAATCTCTGTATTCTCTGTATTCGGGCTAAGGGCGGGCATTTTGAATTTTAGTGATTGTATTTGTACCCTAGTTAGTAGTGCATCTTTTACCATTATTTGATTGTAATTTGATTTATTAATAATAAAGTTATTAAAGTTATTAACATTTTATTGTGGGCCATTTTTTTGCCGCACCCTGTAGAATATATTTAACAACCCCATTGATAAATTAATTGCGATCATTTCTTTTAAGTGAAGAGGGTCATATACCTACCATCAATTTTATTAAATTTTAAATTAAAATTATTTTAAAATCTATTGAAGGAACGTAAGGATATTACTTCAAACTCTCAATTATGCTATTTAAAATAAATATTAAAATTTATTTTATTTGTTTGCAATCTTTATCAATTGATAAAGAGTAAATTATAAAGATAAAGAGTAAATTATAACTTGTTCCGATTTTAAAAAAAATTATACTTACCCAAATTATAAATCAAAAATGATCTATTTTCATATTGAAATAATAAAAATAATAATCGACTAATAGGATGAAAAATAATAATGATTTTATGTGAAAAATAATTTATTAAAGATCCGAAATATTCCAGCGAAATATTCAATGGTTTGGACTGTTCAGGCAACTGGGGCTTATACATTACCATATTAAACCGGAAAATATTCCTATATTATCAAGAAGAACATATCAAAATTGTCGATTATGACCTGGCTCGCACCATTAAGTACGCATGTCATGGAACAGTGCGTAGCACAATGTATTTATGGCACCTGAGCAAAAATATTAATAAAATAATTAACAAATCGTTCCAGGAGAAAATAAAGGTTAATAATTTTTTTTAAATTGGTGTTTAGTTATTTGTGTGATAATACAACTATGAAAAATATCTTAAGATAAAGTAAAAAATAAAAATTAATTCAACATAGATTAATTTAATTTTTCTAGATGTTTAAAAATTCAACTATCGATAAATAATTATATAATTTATAAATTAAATTAAGATATTTAGTTAATTAGAGATATTTGGTGAAAAATCAAGTGACAAAGAAAGCATTGAAGATTTTGAAGACACAACTCGTTTTTGGAGAAAAAACAGAAGAAAAAGTCATAAGTGAAGGATGATATGATGATACAAAAAGAAAAAAAATCAGATTTATTGAACTCAATTAATTAATTAATTTATTGAGCAAGAATATAAGCAAGAATAAATTAATTAAGAAAGTTTTAAAAATAAAAATCAATTAGAAACTTTAAATAAATTTATTCACATTATCATGAAGTTTTGGATCAAATTAAAATGAACTATGTTTATTATATTTTTTATAATAGTTAAAAATTATAAAATCCTTGACTAAGCTTTCCGTTTTTAATTTAATAAAATAAAAATTGTTATCTCTAATATAAAAATAATAAAATAAAAATATAAATTTTTATCATTTTCATGTAAATTTTTCACCAACAAAATGGTTAATTACGGATGAGATCCTTTTGACATGGATGAGAAAATCCGTCCTCTTTGGTGTGTTAAAAAAGAATTAAAATCTTAATAATAAATCTTCCATAATATTTTTCATAAAATATTTTAAATCATAATTCCAAAAATCAAAATTTTGAAACATTTTGATTATTGATTATATTTTTATTGATTATTTTTTTTAATTTTATTTTTTAAGGTATTAGATCTTTTTATAATTTTATCATAGATTATAAAATAATAATAAGGTTATAATAATTCATTAGAAATATTTAATGTAAATATTTTAGATTTTTTATTCAAAGTTAATTAAACTAAATTAATAAAATTATTCTCGATTGTTTAATTATCTTTTTTATTTTAACTTTAAGATCGAACCACCTAATTCTAGCCAAAATATAAAATATGAGTGTAGTTTATCGTAAAAATTAAAACCACATTTTATATTTTAATACTTAAATAATTAAATTAGGAATTATTATATTAAATTAAAAATTTTTACATTTCCAGGATATTGCATTGAAGTACTTGAAAGAAGACTGTTGTATAGTTGCAAAATCGATTCACATAATATTGTTCATTATTAAAATTCTCTCAAAAGCCTTTAGCACCAATCAAAAACTAATATTTAATATTTGGGGCATTTCAGCAAGATAAAAACGGACAAAATAACAATTAATATCAAAAATATTTAAAATTAAATTCAATTCAATGGTATTAAATATTTTTTGATTTTTTTTAAATTTAATTCATCGACATAATTATATTAAATTACTAATATATATATATATATATATAATATATATATATATA
>LDKF01000187.1:4774-24156 GCA_001026735.1 Rotylenchulus reniformis | reverse complement strand
AAAGATAGAGCATAAAATTCTGCATATACTTGACATTTAGAATTTTAGTCTAACAAGTCTTACAAAAAAGTTATGGCTTTTTCGAAACTCAGATCATTCGAAACTCAGAGCGGTAGCGTGTTAGAAATAACAATATTAGAGACATTTAAATTTCATATAAGAAGTCTTAAATTTATTTTATAAATGATATGATATATTGCAATAATTTTTTAATAATAATATTATCAATTAAATCAATCTATCAAAGAATATAAAAATTGAATAATTTATTATAAAGTAAAATTACAAATAACTATTTAATGCATAATTTTCAGCTATATTGTTTTTATTTTAGTAAAAATCAATTTTAGATTAAAATAAAATATGATTAAATTTACTTAATATGAATATCTTAATAAAATTTATAAGACTACATGGAATCAATCACTAACAATAGGTGACTTCCCACCATATTTCAATAAATAAGATTTATAAATATAAATATTAATAAAGAAAAGTGCTTCTATTTATAGCTAAATAAAGATTTTATATAATTTTAATTAACTATTTAGCAAAATTTCTTAAATTCGCAACAAAATTAATTAAAATGTAAAAATTTAGAAATATGCAAAAGATGTCATTCTTTTATCATAAACTTAAGAATATATTGAAAATGTAAATTTTACTCTTCATTTAGTAATTACTTAGCAATAAAAAAGCTACACATAAGTATAGCTATCCATCTAAAATATTGCGGCGATTTATCTACATTGAAGTAGAGATCGGAATATACATGATTAATAAAGAAAAATAAAGCAAAATTTTATATTATAAAATACATTATATTAAATAACTTATGAACATATAATAATCAATAATTAATTTTTATATCAAATATTATAAAAGAATTTCCTATTCATATTATAACAAAAAATATAAGAAAATAAAAACAATACAAAAAATAAATAAATCACTGTTTTCTTAAATATAACGATTTTGCATAGTAAAATTTGTTTAAGAGAATCTTTTCATTCAAATTACCAACTATATTTTTAATGCTTTTATATTTAAATTTACTCTTCGAAATAATTTCATATTAATTTTTTAATTTTGCTATGTCTAAATTAGTTAATTAATCTACAAATTTAACTTATAATAAATAAGAATTATATAGATTAAAGATATATTTAATAAAAAAATATAATATAATTTATGTTAAAAAAATTAAAAAAAAAAGAAGAAAAATATTAAGTTTTAATTAAATGCTTGCTAACTTCGATGCGAAAAACATTTCCTACTCCCATATTATCATAAAAAATCAAAAATTATGAATAAAAAATAATTTCTTAGTATTAAAATTACTCCAAATAAATTATGCCTAGCATAAATTGTTTAAAATTAAAAAATTAAACTAAACTAGTCCATAATTTTTAAATAAACACAATAAAAATTTAGAAATTAGAAGTTAATAAAAAAAGACAAATTAAGAAAAAATAAAAACGAAATAAATTATTAATGAAGTTATTATATCATTTTACTTTTTAAAATACATATAAAGATATAACAAGTAATAATTTATAGAGTTGTAATAAAATAATATCTAGAGCGTAATAAGTAAATAAATTCTAAACTAAATATGTAATAAAAATTTAGATATTTAGACTAATGCAAAAAGCAAATCAATTTCATTTCAAAAACAAATAAAAAATAATACATAATAAAATAAAAGCATAAAAATGCTGGAAAGTGACAAAAAAATTGAACATATTAAGTGTTTCAAAACTAAATTGCTATATAATAATTTTCAATTCGTATTCTTTTTTACATTGGAGGATTGGAGGATGTCCTGAAGTGTGCAAAGAATGTAGATAAAATTTACTTGGGCGGTTAAAAATACTTAAATTAAAATTTGATCAAATAAATTTCTAAAACCATTCATATCTATAATATAAAATATTATTGATAAAAGTTATTATAAAAAACATTATTTTGACAAGTAAATGAACGTTACTATTAAATTTGTAAATTAAAAATTACAGAAAATGATTTTGAGTTATTAAAGAAATAAATGGAATAGTAAAGAGAATTCATTTTTAATATTTTACAAGAACTTATTATATTTAAAATTATTCACATTATTCCAAATAAAAATTAAATAAATAATAAAAATTTTATTAAAAGCGTTATATTCAACAAAGCAATTTAAAAATTAATATTTTTATATTTTAGAACATATAGTTATTTTTTCAATAATTTTCTTGTAAGTAATACACCACGATCACCTACTCCTCCGTTACGTTCGATTCTAAAGAACATAAGTTATTTAAAAATTTCTGATAAGGAAAATCTAAATTTTCCAATAAGAAATTTTATTATTATTTAAATATATTATTATTTAAAATTAGTGAATAACAAACATAATTCAAGTTAACAATATTTATAAGTTAAATAAAAAATAATAAAAATTTTAAAATTTTAACTTAAATTTAATTAATAGAAATAATATTACATTTATCTTAAATGATAAGAGCAAAGTATTTAATATTTTACTGATTAAATTTATTATTAAAAAATTATTAAATTTTCATTAATAATTTTTGTTTTTTTTTATCAATATTAATATAAATAATATTTTATAAATATTTTAACCAGTTAAAAATTTACTAAAATTTAGTTTTAACTATTTTTCTAAGCAAAAAAGCAAAATTTTAAATTATATATCAAATTAAACTAACTGATGATTAAATTTGAATTATTTATTAATTATCGACATGCAAAAGTCTAAAATTTCACCCAATCAGTTCATCCAACAGAGACATTAAAAATTAATTATTATTTATAACTTAATTAATAATCTATATTTTATAACCTCCTATATAAAAATAAAACATTACTAATTCCCATAGCAAAATAAACTAATCACCAGAACTAATTCCCATAGCAAAATAAAGATAGTATAAGAATTCATACATAATTATAGATTCTATAGCAATTATGAAAATTAAACAAAAAAAAATAATGAAAAATTTACTTAGATATCTTTACTCTAATAAAAATTTTAAAAAATATTAAAAAATTTAAAGAAAAATATAAGTAATAATGAATTTTTAGAAAATAATTTAAAGAATAAAATTACAAAAAAATGAAATAAAATTATTAAATTTAATTTGAATAAAATTACTCTGCTTATATATAGTAATTGCGAACATTATGTATTGAGCTGAATGTAGTGACTACTACAGAATTAGAATCAAATTTCACAAAAAAACTATTTTTAGGATTTATAAATTCAAATATATTATTGTATATAGGGACATTTAATTTTAAATAAATCAGTAATAAGTAATTCATTTATAAAAATCCAATAAACTTAGGTTCTTCAAAGGCCTTCCAAGCAGTGATAAGAAATTCGAGTAGGATTCCTTATTTTTATAGGATAAAATAATACACTTTCACCAGAACTAATGATTGATTTTTAATTTAAATTTATGTTAAAAATCAATTTTTATTTTAAATTTTTTTGTAGATTTTATGGATTAATCTTTAATTATGACATTATACCCTGACGGGAAATCTATAGGTGTTATTAATCATCATTTAACATGCAATCGATAACAGGGAATGCGCGAGAGAGAGTTGGAGGAATTAATTGAATTAATCAAAATATCATCCATTGTAAATGATGCATCAACTAAATGACGGATGAAAGATTCAGATGTGTTCAAACGAACGATAGACGAAATATAAATATTAAAACAAAATTAAAAATTAAAACATATAATTTAATTTTATAAATGTTAATATATTATATGTATGAAAAGTAAATTAAACACACCTGTACCAAACAATATTTATCACGGATTACTTTATATAATTATTAAAAAATTATTTAAAAAAATCAATTTTCATGGATGAGATTTTAGAATGTTTATTTTATAAAAAAAAATTTAAAAAATATAAAAAGATTATAGGACGCACCATACAATTCATACTACACGTAGGTGGACCTTGTTATATTAATTTTTCCATCAATAGTATGAATTAATATTAATTTTTTAAATTAATATAATTGAAAAATGATGATATAAATTAAATAAAATTATGGGACGCACCATTCACTTCATACAACACGTTGGTGGACCTACATGTTATTATATTAGATATTTTTAAACAGTATCATAATATCAGTGAAAATGAATATTACATTTATTATTTCAAGTACAATTGGTAGTAGAAAAGGTTTTTTAAATATAATTTTATACTTCAGATTAAAAAAACAAATTTTAATTTAATCAAATATAAAATAATAAATTAATTTATATTAGAAATAAATAAAAACATTTTATGAATATTATAAGGTTGTAAATCTTTTTAATATTAGTGAAAAAAATAATTAAGGAATGAAAAAAATCTTTCTTAAATCTAATCTATATCTAATAAAATAATGAAGAAATTTGTTCTTTTTCTAAAAAAACTACAATTAAATATAATGAACGCAAAATAGCTCCATAAAAATTTTCACGACTGTGAATTAAAAAAAAGTCGCCAAAAAATAAAAAATTGTCTCATTCAAAACTAATTCTTATGGTTATTGATACATTAACTTTATTTGAAAAAAATAAATTTTTTATTATCGATTCCTCTTCATCTGATGAAGATTGGCAACCAACGCGGAAAAAAATGAAAAGAATTGATTCACAACGTTCTTATTTTTCAATTCACATCATACAAATGGAAGTTAGTAGGACTCAATTGCAAGGAATTTTGATTATAAGATTATGTCCAGCAATAATTTAGCAATTATAAAAATTTATTTATAATTTAATCGTTCTAATTAATAATGATTTTATTAATAAGTATGATATATTTCATACATAAAAATAAAAATTGATAAACCCGAAGCCGGCTCATCAGGAAAACAATGCAGGATTTGTAATAGATTTTGATTGGAACAATGTTAAATATTACATATTGAGCTGATTTTTAATAATATTTAATATATATTTTTTGATTATTTATTTAATATAAGATGTAATTTAATTATGATTTAATTCTAGAAAATCAAATAAAGATCAAATTAATCTAATTTTGGATTTATAATAAATTAAATATATTTTAAAAGTCAAAACGAAGCAATAAAAAAATGAAAAAAATAATAATTTACTTTTTTAGAAAGATCATAAATATTAAATAAAGCAAAAGAAATTTTTTCTTAACTAATTATTTTATACCATAAAATTCAAAATATATGAAAAATTAAATACGATATAGTTGTCAAATCATCAAAATGTTAAGCAAACAATATATTTATGTTGTAGCCGATATCGAATCACTTTTTTCATCAAACTAAAAACTTTTTAGAGGCTTCCAAAGCCAAAACTATAAAAAGCAAATATTGGGGTGGTGAATAAGTTCTGTCATAGTAGAAGGAAATTTTTAAAATTTTGTTTTTTCAATTAACCACCCTATTTGAAATTGGTGTTAAATGAAAGCTTGAGGTTTCACGATTCTGATAAATTTTCAAAAAAATTTCAACTTTAATTTTTCATGCCTAAAAATTGTCTGTAAGCAAGTTGACTCAGTTTGCAGAAATTTCAAATGATTAAAAATTTTATTGAAAAATGCCGAGAAAAAAGAAAATTGATGCTATGTGTAATCAACCAAATATGTAGAATTAGAATCTAACTTTAAAAAATTGAATCATAATCATTTTAAAGGTATTTTGAAGTGTTCATTACAATGGTCAAATATCAGTTTTTAGTTGAAAATCGTATTTTTTTTACAATAAAAGAAAGAAATATAATACTAATTTTTACACAGTTGACCGAGCTCTATAGAATAGTAAATAAAATAATCGATAAAATTCATTTTGAGCAATTTCCTTCTACTATGACAGAACTTATTCACCATCCCAATATATGCAGAATTTTATGCTCTATCTTTTAACCTGATTAAATTTTCAAATTTCTTTGACAATTTTTGAAATTTTCGAAAAATTCAATTTTTTGAAAGTTTTCGAAAATTTCAAAATTTTAATCCAAATCCAAAAAACTAATCAGGCCAAAAGATAGAGCATAAATTCTGCACATATTTGCTTTTTATAGTTTTTGACCTAAGAAGCCTCAAAAAAAGTTTTTAGTTTGATGAAAAAAGTGATTCGATATCTGCTAGCCGATGTGCACATAGCCGAATTCGAATTCGGCTGAAAGATTCGAATTCGGCTATAATAAAAAGCTAATATTAGACGCCTAGCATAGTTATACTAATCGAACAAACAAGAATACTATAAACAGCGTAAAAAAGCCAGAGAATTTCATCTTTTATTTTAGTTCCTCAATTTTATGACGCGAAAGTATGTTGCATTAAAACATATTATTGTCTGATTTCTTTTTCTCTGTTCATTCCATTTTCCACATAGCAATTTATAATAAGGAATTTCGCTTCATAAAATTGATGGTTCAAGGCGTTTCTCCCGGCGCCTAATTTTTATTCTACATATTTTTATCATAGTCATAATCATTTGATATTTTCTTGTTTAAATTGCAAGAATATTTTTAAAAATATAGGTGAGAGATAATCATTATAAAAATCGAAGAAATTAAAAAAAAGATAAATGATCTGATAGAAATTAAATATTAAAAATAACTAAATAATTTAAAACTTGTGCGGGAACGAATAAACTATCTGATCCAGATAAAAATTTTCCCGAGAAGATTTACTGGTTTTTCCTCAGAATCAAAACAAATTCATGATTGCGATGATCCACTGGTAGTATCAGACCAGGATTTTGCATTCAACTAAATTAATTATATACATGAAATATTAATAAAAAACATGAAATATTAATAAATGAAGTAATGTCAGAGAAATAATATTTCATTTTACCTTCACTTTATTAAAACGTTTTATAAAATATTAAATAATAAAGCAATTAATTAAGCTTGATAATAAATGTGAAATATAATTAAAATTTTAATTCTAGAATGATTATTAGTTATATTAAAGAATATCACATTTTAACCGAGTAATGAATTTAGAAGGAAAACTAGAATATCTAAAAAATAAATTGAATAAAAATAAAAATGAATAAATAAATTAATTATTAATTAAATTTATAAATTATTTAATAATGATCAATAAAAATAAATATTATTGTATTCAATTAATACTTAAATAAATAATTCTTTTTATTTTAAATAATTCTTTTTGTTTTAAATAATTAATTCTTTTTATTTTAAAAACTTGATTTGATTTAAACATTAAATTCGGAAATTAAATAAATTTTGAAAAATATTAAAGATTTATTATTAATTTGCATATTTAATTAGGACGATAAAGTATTAATTAAATATTAAATATTTTTATATATTTTTTTCATTATAATACTAACCATGATTATATGATTTATAATCAGATATTTATGTATAATTAATTAAAACAAAAACGATGGCCATGAACCTTCGGCAAAATAGGAGAAAAAATATGCTGGCATTATTCTTAATAATAATGGTTATATTCTCGATCCATCTTTCTTCTTAATTTCTTTTAAAAAATTTTTATTATGGAAATTGCATAGTATTAGATTTAAAAATTTCTTTCACAACTAAAATCAGAAAAATATTCAAATATCATTTATTGTATGATAATTGTAAATTTTGAACAATTAATTTTTTTCACTTTATGATATATATCTAATATATGTATATAGGATATTCAAAGCTGTGAACAACATTTTATTAAATTTTACCTTATCATTTTTAAAACAAAAAAGTTAAGAAATACAATAAATATATTTTTTTAAAATATGAATAATAATTTTATAAAAAATTAATTATATTAATCAATTAATCATTATACATTTCAGATTTTTCTTATTTAAAAAATTTAATATTGAACAAATTCAATTATGATTTTTTTACTAATAAATTTTATGAAAATGTAAAAGAAAATCAAAATAGAGATGTTTTGGAATAATAATTATACATTCGGATCTTTGAAACTCGCTATTCGGATCATTTAATCGAATATTTAATTAAAATATTTATTTTATAATTACTGTTCGCTAAATAAATGATTAAAATTTAATAATATTAAGAACAAATGAATATAATAAAAAAGAAATGGAGAAAATTGCCTTTGCTCCAATTGATGTCACGCCATTCAATATGCGATATGACATAGAAACGGAAGCTTTAAGAGGCTGCTTTTATGATTCTAAATATTCGGTTATTCTGTCGGTATCACGGATATATCAGAATTCAAAAATATTCATTTATATATAAACAACACAACGTAAATAATTGTTTGCAATATTGATATACCGGCTAGAATAAATTAGCAATTAAGAAATTATTATATCAAAAATGAATTAACAATTAATAAAATAATAAATAAATAAATTAAAATTTAATATTATAAAGTATTTTATATTTTTTTACTTTTATAAATAACATAATTTTTGATTAATGAAAAGAATTTTAAAATAGAAAAAGAAAAAATCTATTATTTTCTTATTTACAGAAAAAATGCAGAGATGACAAATAAAGCAATTATTGTGAAGTACAAGCAATGTCACGAACAAACACACGAGGTTATGATTCGATGATGTTCGCAAAACCCTCTTCGATTGACTCGTGAATGTACAAAAATACTACTTACTTTTTAGATTTAAATAAATTTTTGAATAAATCAACTTAAACGAAGAAAGAGATACTGTTAAATTTTACTATTCTAATTTTATTATGGCTAATATATTAAATTCTAAAAATATTATATTATTCCACCTTTATAAAAAATAAATTTATTTTAAAATCTTAACAAAATTTATATAAAATTCTTTATTACATTGTAAATTGAAAGTTATATTTTTCCAAAAAAAATTATAGTATTTTTAGAACTGGTATTTAAAATTCAAAGGTTTTTATTTTTCCAATAAATATTTATGTATCAAATATCAAAAAAAAAGGAAATTAAAACACGGTATAAATATAATTAAAAGAATAATATTTTTAAATAAATACATACAAATCTCCTAACTTTACCTGTAGAAGTATTTCAACATTTAATTTATCAATTAAATATTTTAATTATTATTTTTGTAAAAGACTGACATGATTTGCATAGATGAAGGGCAATTCTTGCGCGATCCTTTTTTATAATATTTTTTTTATTGACAATCATTAAAAATATACATAAATAATTGAAAAATTGAAAATTTTAATAGAAATTAAAAAAACTAAATTCAAAGTATGAAGAAAAGTTCAAGCTAAATATTTATTTTTTGAAATAATTGATTAATTTTATTAAAAATGCTACTTTTTAAAATATTATGATAGCTCAACAATTTGCATAAAAGAATAAATGAAAACGCTATAAATTAAAATTAAAAATTTAGAACTAGTTATAATATAAAATCATACGAATAAAATGAAATTTTTAAGCAGATTAATATCCAGTACTATATAAGCATGCCAAAACTATATTATGAACTAACAAGTAAGTAATTAAAATTAAATAATAATTTTGATTTTATCTTAAAAAGAATTTTTATGGAGCATAGATTTGTGTCTTTTTTATTTTTTTATTCAGAATAATTTATTAAGAAAAGCTTTAAATTGATATTAATTTATATAAGAAATTTATTAATAAATTAAAATATAAAATTGAAATCAATTATTTTTTACAACAAATTATTTGTCATCACGAAAAATTGAAAAAGAATAAAAAAATGTTCATAAAAAGATGAATAGTTTCGTTAGATCTTCCCTACATAAAACTATTAGCAACCAAATCAAACCCATGATTATACTTCTCGGAACTTGATCCATAAAAGATTGGTATTAAAATCCTCCTATCATCGGCTTTATCCAACATACAATGCCTTCATCATAACTTTTTTTAATTGCATAGCGAACTGATCTTTTATCAACTTTTATCAAGCTTATTGGCTGTCTATTGAAAATCCAGACTCAAAATCAAAATCCAACTTTTTAACATAATTTAGGAGTACAATTATGTAAATAATTCGAAGTAAAAAAAGTAAATTCCGTCAATAAATAAATAATTAAATTAATAATTTTTTATTAAAACTTATGATGGATTCAAAATATTAAGAATCATTTATAAATTAATAGTTAAATCAGAAATTTTTTGTAATAAATATTAAGCAGAAAAAAGGAAAAAAAATATGTCGTTTAAAAACTGGTTAAAACCATAAATTTTAACGATATTTTTAGGCAAATTTTGCTCACTAAAAATTCTTTTGATAATAATATTTTTTGAATATTATAATTGAAATGGAATTAATTGAAAATCATTTTTTATAAAAAATTATATTTTTAGATAAGTTGGAATATTCGCATTATTTCCATATTGATAAATTTAAATATTAAAAATATTTTTAATCAATTTATTCAAAAAAATAAAAAAATATTCTAAAAAAACTTTCCAAAAATTCTCAGGGGTTTACTTTTGCTATTCATAATAGAACTTCAAATAGATTATTTTATTAAAAAATAATAGAAACATAAAAATGAGTTTTGATCAATTTGTTTTAATTCATTTAATTATTAAAAATACAATTGTTGGCGGGAAGATAGCGATTCTTCTTGTGTAGTGCTGGACGCCTCGACGTCAGAATTATGTTGTGCCGAAATTTTTTTAAATTATATTCTTACATTATTTATTGCTTTAAATGAATTTAATTAACTACAATAAATTTCATTTGCTCGGATTTTTACATATTTAACATTATTCTCTCAATAAATTTAATAAAAATTCATCTTCATATACTTCCAATATATCAAAAATTTATTTTATATGCAAACTAGCACAAATTCACATAATAATAATGAAGATACAATGAAATGAAATAATAACCTTTAAAATATTAATTTTTAACATAATTGCTTAAAGTATATTTGGAATTTTGATCCGCGGCAGAATTTTTGAGGGCATATCAAAATAAACCGAAAAGAGTGGTGCGGATGGCAAAATTCGAGTATGCTGCTGTGGCAAAGAGAAGTGCCGCCGATTTGACCATGAATCTGACTGATTTACATTCGGCATATGTTTCAAGATATGGGTATATAAGCGAATGTGAAGATGAGACTTCTTCTTTCATCCTAATAATAAAATATTATTAAGAAAATTATTACAGAGGATCCTTCATTAGTAAATTCTTTATACAAAGAAAACTGTAAAAGTTACAAAAATTTACAATATTTTTTATAAAAAATCAATCATATTCTATTTAATATTTTTGTTAAGTAATAAAAAATATATTTAAATTAAAAATTTAAAATAAATAAAGATAAAAATTATTGAATTATTGAATAATTTAGAATAAAAGCAGCAAATACTTTATTTTTATTTAATTAAATACTTTATTTTTTATTTAATAAAAATTTAATAAATTAAAAAAATCCAAAAATTAAATGAGAACTATATGAATAAAATTGATTTTAATTATTGATTCAAGATATTTAAAACTTTAAGAAAATTTGTCAATTCTATAAAAGATATACATTCTATAAAAGATATAAATCTTATTATCATACCAATTATATAAAATATTGTTAGATAACTGAATTGTTATATAAAAGATATGATAAAACAGAGTTAATTACTAAAAAATATTTAATTATGTTAATATCAAACAATATTATTCTAATGTAAAAAAATTTTTAAAAAATGCAATTGTGAGGTGTTTCTAAAATGACAAACAAAAAAACTATTAATAAAAAATTCGGAATTTAGAAAAAAATAAATCAGGTAATAAAAGAAAATTTTATTTTGTATTTAACCCCAGTCATTTATTCATTTTTAAATATATTAATAATTCCATACAGCGCAATATAGAGCTCCCTAAGGGTCGTTAGACAATACAAATATTATGTATATAAGTCAAATTACTAATTTGTTGCTTAATTTTAATATATTTATAGTTTTTTGCTGCATATATTTCAAGAAATGAGGGTTATTTGTTTTTTTTATTATTGTTCAAGTAAACTATCGAATAATAAATCAATAATTATTCAAAAGATAATTAATAAGTTAAAGAAAATTTTAGATGATATAATATTAGAAAATTATATAATAATTTAAAATAAAAAATAAAATTTAATTCAACTAGTCGTCTTAGATAAAAAAATATAAAAATATTATAATTTTTACTATAAACTTTATTTTTAATTTTTATAAAAAATGAAGTATTTATTTCATTCATATATTATTTTAAATAATATACATTATTATTTTAAATAATATACATTATTTTAAATAATATACATTATTTTAAATAATATTATTATTTTAAATAATATACATTATAATAAAGATTTATTAAATAAAGATTTGAAAATTCATACCAAATCCTTTCAATGGAACAGAGTCATTATCATGAATAAAAATTATTACGTAATCATTATGATAATTTTCAATTTATAGAAATTTAATAATATAAAACAAGGTAAAATAGCATAATAGAATAATATACATAAATAATTATTTTTATTATTTTAAAATTATTTTTAAACTAAAAAACAGAAATAAAATTAATTTTAAGTTAAAAATAATTATAAATTTAGTTAAAATAATTATTAAAAAATACTATTCATTTGTTTTTATTGAAAAATTTCGATTACATAAATTGTCTAGCTTTTGTAGCAAAACATTACGCTATTCTCTATATTTACAAAGTAAATACATCCTGGCTGTCCTGGCTGTTTTATGCTACTTTATTTGCTGCGTCTTTTATGTGCGTCCCAACAAGCTCAAGCCCAACGCGAATAATCTTGACCAAATACGGAATACGGTATTATCTATTTAAAAAATAAAAAAGTTGTAAAAACTAATTTAATTTTATAACGTATTAGTTTCAAGTTGAATATTTCAACTTATTTTTATACCTAAAATTATTCTTATCAAAAAGAAGTCTTATCATTTTACATAAATAATTCTAAATAAATCTTTATAATAAACACTATAAAATTATGTAAGTCAAAAACATATTCTTATAAAAACATAAATGAACTTGAAACAACATCATAAGTTCGAAAAAGTTCTAGAAAATAATGAATCAAAAAAAAACAAAATATTATATTAAACATCAACAATGGTACTTTGGCGAAATAGAGTGATATCGCCAAAGAGATATGCTATCCAAAAAGAAATTTAAAATTAAGACCATCATTTGGACTGGTTCATAGCAAATTTGGTAAATATTATTGATATTAGACTCTAATATAATTTATTTTTAAATTAAAAAAAATAAATTTTAATAAAATATGCCCACTCATAAAGTGATAAATAAAAAAAATTTGAAAAATCAAATAATCTTTTTAAATTGCTTTTTATAATGATAAAAAATTATCATAATAAAAGATTCTTAATAAAATTATTAATAATCAATAATTAAGAAAAAATTGTAATTAAGAAAAGATTGTCGGCAAGATGGAAATTCTTTCATACAAAAGATTTAAAAAATATATAAATTATAGGTAAGTTGTTTAAAAAAGTATAAAATTTTAGAACAAACTTAAAAGAATATATTTTTGTTGGTTTTTATTATAGATATCTTTAGTAATAAGCAATTTACTTATAAATTGATTGAAAACTAATTTGCTCCAAGAAAGTTAGTAAGGATGAATAAAAAATAAAATTTAATTTTTAGAACAATTGACAATTCAAAATATTTAATAAATAATAAAATAAATGGCAGATACCAATTATTGGATTCGCAAAATAAGATAAGAAAAATAAAAATAATCCTGTAAATGTTAAATACTTAACAATAACAATAATAATAATAATTAATAAATAGATTGGATTTTAAATTTAATAAACACTTTAAAAAATCGTTGAAATAAAATTTAACACCTGTGCTTTTTGTTGTTGAAATTTTAAACAATTGCCAAATAAATAACACATTAGCTTCGATTAGAAATTTAACTTGAATTTCCTAATACCGGACAGAATGGAGGCTCCATTTTCAATGTGGTCTATTCTAAATAATTTTTTATTACAAACCTTTAAAATAAATAGTCTTGAGATCTCGATTATTATGTTTAATAATAAAATTGCATAGATCCATAAATTATGAAAAATATTTATGTAAATTAAAAAATATCAAAATGGTATAAAATAATTTTAAAAATTATTTATTATAAAATACTTTAAAATTAATAATTCAATAAAATAAAATTTAAAAATTCAACTATACCCGGAAGGACAAATTCTCAACCATTCCCATCCGTCGGAAAAAACACTATAAATTTAAAATGCTTATTTTTATTTATATACAATCAATTTAACTATGTAAATATATTATTTATTTATTATAATTAATTTATTTAAATAACATATACAACCAGCAGTCAGCAGCATGTCCTCATAATCCAAGGAATGACATTCAGCCACGATGTGGTTAATAAGATCTGCTGGACTTAGATATAAAATTTACTTACTAACGTGCCTTAAATGAAAAAATTGGTAATTATTGAAAATATGAATTTTATAAATAATTTATTATAAACAAAAATTTTATAAATATATTTATAATAGGAAAAATATATTAGCAATTTAAGATAATAATGATCAGTAATAAATCAAATATAAATTTCAGTCAAATAATTATTTAATTATATTCACGCTCGAAAGAATCAAATTGATGATTTTAAATTTTAATTTTTCTTTGATTTCTTAAATATTATTCACTCAAATTATTATTTTTCGCTTTTCAGTCGGGAGCCCAAGAATGTATCGATTAATACAAGAGAGATTAACCAAGGTGGTAAAAAAATTAAATAAATTTCAGTTTGTAGATGGAATAATAATAAATATTAGATAAAAGAAAAAATAAAATATGATGATTTTTTAATAAAACTTTTTACTAATCAATATAACGAAAAAATATGAATATCAAACATACTAAAAATATCTTTTAATATCTTAAAAATTTTAAAGGTAAAAGTAAATCTTAAGTTAATCTATAGGGATTAGGAAAAATTTTTAATGGTGTTTTTTAAAAAATAAAAAATTTAATTAATAAAGCAAATCTTATAAAAATGCTATTTTTAATGAGTAATCATAATAGACATTGCATAATTTAATAATTGCAAATCTTGATACTAGCGCTGGCTGAACCCAGATTTACTAAAAATGGCATTTATTGCTATGAAAGCTGCAATAATAAAAATATTATTACTAAATATTATTATTACTTAAATAAATTTATTTAAAAATTTAAGATACGGTTCGAAGAACCAATTTTAAATTTTGACTTTTATAATGCTGAGATGGGAGAATAGCAGTATTAGATCAATATTCGGAGGAAGAAAGCATTTTTCTGTCACGCAAAAAGACTCATTTAAAAAAAAAAACATTGATAAAAAACTAATCTTATTGTTTATTATGGCGAAAAAATTATTATGAAGTTAAAATACAACGAACCCTAATAAAATTTAAAAATATTAAAAAAGTTTTTCTGGTCGATAAATCTCTAAGAACAAGCAGAATTATGGATAAGTATTTTTTCATAATTTAAACATAATACAATTGATGAAATGTGCAAAAAAATTTTCACCTTTTTTGTCATAGAATTTAAAATTATTATAAAATTAATTAAATAGAATTATTAAGAATTTTGCTATGAAATTACCATTTAATTTAAAATGATCTTATTAATCAATAAAGTGATTTAAAAAGTTATTCATTACAATTTACCATTCGATAATGAAATATTTTCACGTTATAATAGTAAAATAATAGAATAACTAAAAAATTTTGAATACCTATTTATGAAATAAAAATATTTGATATTGACTAAGAAACATCGATGGAAAATTGAAACTAATCTGCAGAGTCAGGATAACTAGCTTAATTTTAAAATAATTTATACAAAATAGATTGTAAAAAATTGATTATCAGAAAATGATTATTATTTTGAAACATATTTAAAAGTTATTGTGAAACATTCACCTTTAAAAATTCATTTAAATTATTGTGAAACATTCATCTTTAAAAATTCATCACTAAGAATAGAGCTGTCGAATTGTCCGGTCACGCAGTGCAAATCGAAAAATGAATTAGAAATCTATTTTCTTGATTGAATTGGTGATTTTTAAAAATTTAAATAGTTAGATATATTTTAAAAATATAATAAAATATTCAGTCACAATTCAATACTGAAAATCGAATAAAATAATAATTAATGTTATTTATTTATTTAGAAGATTTTTACTTGTATGCATAAAATCTTTTTTCATTATTTTGCAATCAAAATCACTATTATTTGTTGTGGATATGAGCATGATGGATATAAGTTTCTCGTCACGTGTGATAATATTTCTTATTGATATTCTTCCTCGCTTGTATCCCAGTTCATGTAATTATTCTTTGTATTTCCTTCACATCTCCAACTATATAAGTGATCCATTTTCTAACATTTGTCACTTCTGTTTGCCTTCCATTCTCATTCCAGCTTCCATTCCCTCATATTCCATTCTATTCCACTGTCCTATATTCTATTCTGTTGTCTTCAATAAATTCTCCACCCGAGGACACAACAATTGGCGCAGTCAGCAAATCAACCTCAAGGACAAGACTATTCAACGCAAATGGCACCTAGCAAGGACCAAACTATCGACCGCCTTACGCAATTGCTGGAGCAACAGGCGCAGCAAGCGGCGCAGCAAATGGAAGCAATGCGTGAGCAACAGACGAATCAAGTGGAAGCAATGCAGGCACGACATGATGCAATGATCGCCAAGCAGCAAGAGATGATCGTGCAGCTTCTGGCCAATCAGCAACGTGGTCAACCCCAAGTGCAGCAAGTCGTCAACCAGAGTGCTCAACACGCAACCATCGCGTCTTCGCTCGACAACCGCATCGGCAGATTCAACTACGATCCCGAGGGCGGATGTACATTCAATGCCTGGTATCAACGCTACGGCAAATTCTTCGAGAAAGATGGCAAAGACTTGGACGCAGCCACGAAGGTTCGACTACTCGTCAGCAAACTCAGTGATGAAGACTATTCCAGCTTCGCCGACAGCATCCAGCCCCAGAACTAGATGATCTCTCAGTTGAAGAAGCTGTGCAGCAACTCAAGGATCTATTCGACGACACGCGATCAGTGTTCGTTCGCCGCTACGAGTGCTTCAAGCTGAAACAACGGGCTAATCAGGATGTCATGGCGCTGTTCAACCAAGTCAATGCTGCATGTGAGAATGCCGACTTCTCATCTTGCTGTAAAGAAGAACAGAAGTGCCTGATTCTCGTCACTGCACTACGTGATGATCTTCACGAACTAAGACAGAAGTGTCTACAAATTCTAGAAGATGCTCGACGGAAGAAGGAAGACATCACTCTGAAGAAGCTTCGTGAAGCATGCCGGACGTTCTTGTCGGTTCGGACGAATGCTACGTTGCTGTCGCAGTCAAAGACGAAGTCAATCGACGCAATTTCTTCGTATCCAGAGCAATGGAAGCAACAGAAGAAGAAGAAGAACTTCAATCGTCATGATGCCGGAGGCTCAGCTTCTACATTCAAGCCGTGTCTATCATGTGGACAAACGGGTCATCGACGCGAAGATTGCAAGTTCAAAGACGCCACGTGTCATCATTGCCAGAAGAAGGGACACATCAAGGCCGTTTGTCAAAGCAAAGCAGTTCAAGAGGCAGACAAGAAGCCCGCTGCTACAGTTCAAACTGTGATCGTCAGTTCAACCAACGTACAGCTCAAAGACGACCGCTACGTGTGGAAAGAACAAGTGAAGATCAACAACATTGGATGTCAAATGAAGGTCGACACCGGAGCCGGAATCACGCTACTTCGCACAAGTACTTGGAGGAAGCTCGGTTCACCTAAGTTGATGCCTGCGGAAATCAAGGTCAAGGATTGCACAGGACAACAATTTCCACTTGAAGGCAGGATCAATTGTGAAGTACAGCTCGAGGATCAACCAGTACAGAAGCTAGACGTCTACGTCTGCAGCACAGTCACTCGTGACTTACTGGGAGTACCATGGATCCGAGCGCTCAACCTCAATCTTCAAAGATGGTTCGACGCAATGCACAAATCTACGACGGAAGATGTGACTCCAGTTCCATATTCAGAAGTCAGCATCCGAAAGGCCAATGTGCAAGCTACTTCGATGCAGAATTCCTCAGCGGATGCTTCTTCAATGCGTCATTCCGAACACTGCGTTCAAAAGAAGGCAGTCCCAAGGAAGATTCTTCGCAACTCCAATTCGATGTACAAAGCCGGAGATCCAGTTCAGCTGCTCAACTTCAACAATGACAAAGCAACGTGGATTCCAGGCACAATCATTGAACGTGTGGATGGTTCGCAGCGCTACCGCGTCGAAGTACCAAGACTTGGCACGAGGGTTCATCGCTACGCAAACCAGCTTCGATGTCATCCGACTACGAAGCAACGGATGTCCACCGACGTTCACAAGCATGGTTCGACGACTGTCAGTGCGACAACGTGTTCGACTACAGGGCGTGCGACGACCAATGCGACTACGGATCATTCACAAGTCAGACGGGCCCCGCTCGTCTACAAGCACGACTACGGATTCAGATGGGCCCCGCCCGACTACGTGCTCAACTATGGATCATTCAGATGAGCCCCGCTCGTCTACCCGCTCGACTACGGATCATTCGGAAGAGCCTCGCTCGACTACAGCTCGATCAGATGGACCCCTCACATGGACAGACGTGATCTACGGGACGTTCTGATGTGCTGGCGGGACTTCAGGATTAAAGAGGGAGATGTTGTGGATATGAGCATGATCGACATAAGATTATTGTCACGTGTGATAATATTTCTTAGTGGTATTCTTTCTCGCTTGTATCCCAGTTCATGTAATTATTCTTTGTATTTCCTTCACATCTCCACCTATATAAGTGATCCATTTTCCAGCATTTGTCACTCTTCTGTTTGCCTTCCTTTCCCATTCCCATTCCAGTCCTCATATTCCATTCTATTCCATTGTCCTATATTCTATTCTGTTGTCTTCAATAAATTCTCCAACCGAGGACACAACAGGTTCGCATCTGGCCAAGTTGCTCGGGGACCTTGCCGACGAATGCCCCCCTCCCGAAATGCCAAGATCAAAAGGGCCCTCCTTTTAAAAAATTTTTGAAAAATATTTTTACCAAAACCAAAAAATTGGTCAAGTTCCTTTAGAAAATTTGATAAAACTTCAAAAAATTTTCCCAGCGGGGATCACTTCTTAGGGGTGCTTAAAATTCCGGATTTTTTCCGGATTTTTAGCCCTTCCGGCGGAACTCGGAAACCGGAATTCCGAAGCGAAAAACCCCCGGAATTTACGGAATCCGGAACTCGGAATCCGGAATTCCGTCCACCCCTGCTACAAAGTCGCAGGTGCCGTCATC
>LDKF01000186.1:103892-117119 GCA_001026735.1 Rotylenchulus reniformis | reverse complement strand
GGGGGGGGGGAGTAATCATGGTAAAATGGTCATGGGTGACAAGTGGTCCAACTGGTCCAATTTATTGTACTATATATGTATTGTGTGACTTTGGGTTGGGAAGGGAATGGCCATTTTTCTAGGTCTTTGGCACATCAGATGGGCGACTCTTTTACCAACCCGGAGTATCAGAATTGGTGCTCTCACCTTTTCCGACCTCGGGCGGATTGACACCTTGATATTCCTGATTCCCAACCCAGGGCTCAGCCCCTTTCGGGGTGCCCTAAACCCCTAAGTTCGAACTCCTTCTTCTTTTACAGATGCTCTTTATTAAGTTAAATCAAGCAAAGCAGGGGGAAAATGGAAGGAAAAAGCGAAGTTAGATGAAGCCGAGAATGCCCCCAAAAAGTGGCCCAGCACCCAGTTATATGAGAGGGAGGGACCGAGGGAAGAAGAACAAAAAAGGGGCCATAAATATCATGACGGAAGCGACAAGGAACATAGGAAGCTGGGCCCAATATATGGATTAGTCAAGAGAGGGGAAGTGGGGAGGAAAAGCCAAATAAAAATATTGATACTAAATGGGAAAGAGGGAAAGGTAAAAAATCAGACACAACAATATATGTATTGTGTGAGTTCACCGTCCGGCGGATTACCGTATACCCTAACTTACCAAGTTTAATAAGAATTGAATGGCAAGATTCCGCTGCTTTTACCGTAACCATAGTCATACATGGGAAAGGAGGGGCGAGGGGGAGGGGGTCAACCAAAATTTTTATGAAGGGGGTCGGCCAAATTTTTTACGAAGGTAGGGGGGGGTCGACAGAAATTTTTTTTTACGAAAGTGGTAAAAATGGCGAAAATTTTATATTGCAGAAATTCACTGTTTTGAGGGTGCCGGCGGGGCCGCCGGAGAAAAATTTGAAAATTTGGACCCTTTTCTTTTAAAAGTTGGCCAATTTTCTGACTACCCTCACCACCTTCGTACGACCGACCCCCCCTACGAAGGGGGTACCCCTTTTGGGGTCCCTTACGACGGTAGTAGGGGGGTCGACCCTCCCGGTGCTAGGTCTTTAAAAAAAAGGCCCAATGTGGGCGTTAAAAAAAAGACCCAATGCGGCCAATCTGTACGAAAACTTTTTTGTTAGAACCGTTAGACCAAAAGTATAAAAGGCAAAATTGTTCAGAATTTTATGCTGATTCGAATGGTATAAAAATTATTTCGAAATTCGAACAAAAAGTTCGAAATATCCCCTAAAAACTCTAATTTTCGGTATTTTGTGAAAATTTCGAACTTTTTGTTCGAATTTCGAAATAATTTTTATACCATTCGAATCAGCATAAAATTCTGCACAATTTTGCTTTTTATACTTTTGGTCTAACTGGTCTAACAAAAAAGTTTTCGTACAGATTGGCCGCATTGGGCCTTTTTTTTAACGCCCACATTGGGCCTTTTTTTTAAAGACCTAGCACCGACCCTCCCCTCCCCCCCATAACATGTATGGTTCACCTTCTGGATTACCGTATATCCTAATATACCAAGTTTGATTGAATTGAATTGAATGGTAAACTCCCGCTACTTCTACCGTAACCATAGTGGCTAGTTGAATTTTACAGTAGGCCTAATATAGATATGTACAGTAACACCCTGTCATACCAAGTGGAAGTCGTTGTAGTACACGCGCAGGTGTTTGCCCTGTTCGACCAGCCGGAAGTCGAACTCGAACCCGGTACAAAATACAACCGCGTCCACATGTTCAGCTACAGTACCATCCGTGAACTCGACACGGTTGGAGTCGGACAGGGACAAAATGTTGGGCCGAATCTGGACATGACCGGAGGCTAGCAGATGGCCAAGTTGGTCGGCACCAAATGAAAAGTTGGCACTGAAAGCAACAGAAAAAACGGATTTTGTCATGAATAGGCATCTCATGATAGACCATAATTACTAGAAATCGGAACCGGACCCAGGCCTGGCCTGGACCTTTCCCGGATCCGGGGTCCTGTCCAGATCCGGGTTATCAGCAAACCCGGACTTTCCTGGACCCGGACGTTTCCCGGAATCCGGGTTCCGGATCAGGTTCGGGGGTGTCCCCAAAATTCGGGTCCGGGGTCTAGATCCGGGTTTTAAAAAAAAATCCGATCTTTAATAATTACTATATTCACTATTCATCCATCCCAATGGACACTCTTCAGCTCATTGAGTCTGAGAACCGGAAGGTTAAGGTATAGGGTCTAAATGCAGGTAAGAGGTACGGTTAGGTATTGGGTCAAAAAACAGGAATGGATATAGGTATTGGGTCCGAGAACCAGAAAGGGGATCTTTCACCGTCGAGTATAAAGCCCGGTACAAAGTGTCTGAAACCCCAAAAAGGTAAAATAATTGGTCTCATAAGTTTGAAAACCAAAAATATAGGTAGACTGGTTCAAATCACAATGAAAATCGTAAATGCCACCTCACAGGGTCCAAAAACTTGTAAAAAACTGGTTTTAAAAGGGGTCTTACACCGTTCCCCGAAATCTCCTCTTGATCAGACCTCAACAGCCGGTGTTTGGGCTCCAGTCCGACCCTCCGGTGGTCCAGCACTGCGTCAGCGTACCGTTCCCAAATGACGTTGCGCACCCATTTGGGCATCAATTGACGCCACAACGCGTGCCATCGACTGTTGTGGGTCCAGTCCCAGGGCTGGCGCTGGTGGAGGCGGGGCAGAAGCCAGCCCCCGCGACGCGTGCACAGCAAAACCTGAACATTTCGGGTCGAAATTCGAAAAATATATTCGAGTTAGAAGTGCGACCCATCGAAATGTAAGGGTTAGAGTTCGAAATATTATAATTTTATACTTGTATTACTTTAACTATGTTCGGATCAGGACAGGGCTTCATCGAGGGTTTTTCTGGACTCTGATCAAATGGGATCCGAAAACCCTGATATGTAAGGCCTGTTAGACCCGAAGATTTTTAGATTCTGAGGACTGATCTGTTTTTTTTTGATCTGGAGATTGAGGGCTGATCTGGTTTTTGTGGCCCGATTCAAATCAAGATCAAATCTTTTTTTCGAGATCGATCCCTCGGTTGGGTCACTAATTTTGCCTAATATACGTCTCGAACTTGTTGGTGCCGTCCGTAGCTGTACCTGCTTGGCGGTGGATGCCAATGCCGTGGCAATTTCCAGCGCCGAATTGGCTTGACCCAAAACGCAAACAATTTGGCCACGAAAGTCGGCTGGGTGGCCGACCTGCTCCGAGTGGATGATCCGGCCCTGGAGAGGCAGAACATTTTGTTTGTTAAGATCTAGTAGAGGATGCTGAGAGTAAACCATGCTTTGATCTACAGCCTGATCAATGACCCGATCAATCGATTTTTGTTTTTTAAATGTAAAAATGCACCAAAAATGGTGATCCAAGAAGAATGGAAAAGATTAACCGATTTAGGATAAACTCAAGCTTGATGATCCGACTCGCCGATCGGCCAATTGGCCTATACATGGCGCTGATCAGTCCCATTGATCAATAACATGGATCCTGACCTTGAACTCCTTCTCCATCCGGTACTCGGGCGGTCGCCATTGGCGCAGGCGTTGTCCGGTGCACATCATCACCGCATCGAACACCTCTTCCGCCTCCTCCTCGTCGTTGTTCCGCGTCCATCGAACAACCCATTGGCCTGCAGAAAAATGCTTTATTAGTTGCTAGCTTTGGTTGGTTTCCCATATTGATAATGAGGGATTCGAACCACGACTCTCCGCTTCCGTGTATCCGATTCACTTAACCATACCGTCTCCCTCCCCCCTCCTCCACCATACTATCAGATTTAGTAGCCCGGATTTTCGGGTCCCTATAGTGTGGAATTGTGGAATTCGAACCACAACTCTCGAGCTTCCTGTACCCAATCCACCAAGCCATGCCATTCCCCGTCCACCATACTTTTCAGGGTCACTAGCTTGAATTTTTCTAGTTCCCATGTAGAATTCGAACCACTGCCCTCAACTTCAGTGTGATTGATCCGAGCCATGCTATTCCCCGTACCCGTATGGTTAGGGGTTCGAACTTCGAACCATCACCCTCAAGTTCCTTGTGTCCAATCCACTAAGCCATGCAATTCCCCGGCCTTTCTGCTGGCCAACGGACTTGCCTGTGCTCTCCCATGTGTCCGCCCGCCGCACCTCGCACACCCGCGTGCCGGTGCGGATATGTGCGTCCAGTCCGAAGCGCTGTACGTACTGCTCCAAGTAGGCGAGCGCATCGCCGGGACGCGGAAAGTGTTGCGGATGCTCCAGCGGCATGGGCAACTCGCTGAATGCGCACAGCTGGGCCGAGAAGTGGGTGGAACTGTGCGAGGGCACCGGTCGTCCTGAATTTGGTCAATTTTTCTCGATAAGATCTTTCCATGGTGAAATTTTCTTATCAAGATCAAATAGGCCAATTTCTTGGCCAATTTTCTTGAGAAGATTTTTCCCTAAATGAATCTTCTTGACAAGGCCAAGTAAGGCCTAATGCATGACCATTTTCTTGGCAAGATTTTCACGTGACTGAATTTTTCCTTGTAAGACCGAGTTGGTCCAATTATTTTGGCCAATTGGCATGATCTTCCTGCTGGAGTAGACTATTTTAAACAAATTTTAATAAATTTAAAAAAACATTTTTTTGAAGCTTCCTAGACCAAAACTATAAAAATTTCTCGGTAAGTTTAATTTTCTTGTCAAGATCTACCGTAGTGTTTCATTCTTGAGCCATTTCCTTGACAAGATGGTCAGTTGGTTTGTGGCCAATTTGGCCACCTCTTGTCAATATTCTATTTGAACTAATTTTCTTGTCAAGATCTATGTGACCCTTACTTGTGGCATCCGGGTCCACCGCCCATCGCCACACTCCGCCAAACGTGCGCTCTTTCTCGAACACGCTCACTGCGCAACCGTACTGCAACGCTTGCCTTGGGAAGGGTACGGTACCGAAGGGGGATACGGTAAGATACGTGTGTACCTGGCCGCAGTGAGCCCACAGGGCCCCGCCCCGACAATGGCCACGCGTTTCTGGCCATCCATTGGCGGAAAGCTGTAGTTGTTGTGTTAAGGATTACACACTTTATACAGTATCCAGGGGCTCGAAAATTGGTAATATTCAAGCTATTTTCGGTGGTGCTAGGGCGTTAAAAAAATCTGGCCGAAAAAAATTTTCTGGCCGAAACTATAAAAGGGAATTGTGCAGAATTACATGCTCTATCTTATGGTATTTTTAATTTTTCGAAATTCGGCCAAAAAGTTCGAAATTTTTCAAAAATATCGAAAAATAAGGTTTTTCACGAAAATTTCGAACTTTTTGGTCGAATTTCAATAAAAAATATAAATACTAGAAAGTAGAGCATAAAATTCTGTATAAAGCTTTAAAAATTTTCGGCCAGATTGGCACATGTGGCGATTTTTTTTAACATCTTAATTCTAACACCATTTTTGGGCAGAAGACGAAAAATCTGATTTTAAGGAAATTTTTAACTAATAAAGAGGAATTATTTGGGTTTTCAAATTTTGATATTTCCCAACTGGGTTGATTGGTTGAGATCATTTGTGGGAACCGTGATCATCGAACTACAAAGTTCTGAACAAAGCATTCCGATCAGAGTTGTGGTTACCCAAACTCCAAATGTCGCGCAATCATTAATAGAGTCGCAACCAAAACCATCGTGCAAAAAACCCATTCAGTGGAGGAGAGAGAAAGAGGACCCGTTTCTGGTTCGATACCCCTATCGTGAGCGAGCTAAAATTGATTTTTCGCACAATAAACCACCATTGAGATAGATCGGCGATCATCCCAACATCATCATCATCATTTTTACCCAATTTTGGATAGAATTTTTGCCAATTTTGGATGTTTTACGACATTCGTGGCTCTCGTAATAATCCGGTTCAAACCAAACTAAAAAAATGAATTTGATGCCAAAAAATAGAGCCAAATATTAGCTACAAAATGAGCCAAAGCCCGCTCGGATTTGTCCACTGTGAAAAAGGTTATGGACGAAATGATAATTTTGGCCAAATTCGCAGTATTTTGGCGATGGCTTCCTTTCACATTGGCCAAATTCGAGAGGGCTCAGGCTCATTTTGTAGCTAATTTTTTGCTCCATTTTTGAAAAAATTGTTTTTTAAAGTTGCGTTTGAACCAAGATATTACAACCAGTTCCCAAAATGTCGGGATCCCTTAATGTCGCGCATCATCCCATCCTTTTTGGCCTAATTTCTACAGAATAAAATGGACAAAAAAGGCACAATTTTTCGTTTATTTCACTATGGAGATGTGTGTTTGCGTACGAGAAAATGGTCATATAAAATGATTAAAAATGATCAAAAAAAAAAGAGTAAGCTTTGGAGATGTGCAAGAAATTGACCAAAAATGCATATAAAAATAATTAAAAAAATATATAAATAAAACGGCTCATCAGAACCAGCTGAACCGTGGTCTTCGTGCTCCTCCTCTATCATCATCAATCGGTCCAAAGTCCAACTCCACAAAGTTCACCACCGGTGGTTCATCTCCAGCATCGCCGGCAACTTTGTCGCTGCTATTCTTGTTGCCCGGCAACGCCTGGTTGAATCCGTTGCATTGGGTGCGCCCGTTTACGTGTAACTGCACCCGACCGGAACAGCCCATTCTGCTCGTAAAATTGACCAGCTATAAATGGGGCAGAAAATGTCGTTAAAAGGTACTTGTGCAGTTTACGTCTCCGATTTTTGAAAAATCCTATAAAATTTTTTTTATTCATGTGGAACCCGCAAATAAATATGTGCAGAGCCGGGATGACGCATTAAAAAAATTCAAAATGGACGTCAGAATCGGAGCCAACGTCAAAAAATTGCCTCTATAGAAGTCATTTTTGGTGATTTTTCAAAAATAAAAAATTTGACGTCAGTGTAAAAAATGACGTCAGATGACGCAATACGTCAAGATGGACGTCAGAATTGGATTCAGTGTCAAAAATTACCCCAGGGAAGCTGATTTTTCTAATAAAAAAATTTTGAATCAAAAATCGGAGACGTAAACTGCACAAGTACCGTTAAAATTTAAAAAAATCATGCAAAACTTCAAAAATTAAGTAATTTGGTCTATTTAAGAGTAAATGCATTTATTTCATTTTGCGGAATTTACAAATTAGCTACTAAATNATAATTTTTTTTCATATTTATTATTATTATTATTATTTTCGATATAAATATAAATAAATTAAAAATATTCAAAAATCCTTTCGCATTTGTCATTTTGCAAAAGCAAAACTAAATAGCGATAAAAAAATACAAAAAAATGAAATATGAAAAAATCAATCACCATTTCAATGGTCCCGGGCATAACCGGGCCATGCTCCATCTCCAGCACATATCTCAGCTTGCCCTGCTTCTTCAACACTTGGGAAGTCATCTGAAAAAATTGTGAAATTTTTCATTTTTTTTTTTTTTGCAATTTTCCCCACCGTAAATTCCTTGAGGGCAGAATGTCTGAAGGGACGAAGTGAGATCAGGGTCGGCGGCAAGCCCGCTTGAGGGCCCGTCTTAGTGGAGCAAAGTGCGGGCTGACTGATCAACAGGCGGCAGAAGGCATCCGCCGATTTTGTGCCACTGAAAATGGAAAAATCCAAGGTATACAAGGGGCCTAGGGCCTATTGTTAGGGGTCTATGAAAAAATTTTAAAAATTCTTTAGGAAGTCGAGGGTACTGTACCAAAGCATAACGGTGGACTTTGAACTGTCCATGGGAGTGCTGCTTTTTCTGGCCAGATGATCATTCTTTTTTGAGCCCGTTTCTGGAGTTTCAGTGGTTGTTGAGGTGTCCAATTCGGAGGCACTGAAAAGGGCGTCAAATTTTTGAAAATCCTGAGCTTAAATCTGTTTTTTATTTGGGATTTTCAATCCAAGTTCTGCAGAATTTTTGAAAATTCAGAAAATTCCAAATTTCCACCTCCGCTTGAGTTTCAGTGTTGCGCGTGGCGAAATTCCAATGTCGCGCAGCCACTCGTCATGGTCCATGCCCACACTCTCGTCTCCCTGGCTGGGCAAAAAGTCTTTTGGACACTCCTCCCCGCTCAAGTCCACAAACTCGGCTGCCTTGAAGGGCAATGTGAAGTCGATGTCTTAAAAATTGGGAAAAATATATTATTTAAAAATGAGAGAAAAAAAACTGGAAAATCGGGTATTTCGAATAAAAATGAAAAAAAAGGAATTTTCTTTTTTGTTAATTTTTGTTATGGGTCACAATCTAGAAAAATCCATAATAAGGAACCAAGCGTAATTGTATCGAAGAAAATCGAATGTCGAAATTACTCAAATTTTTTCGACATCGAAAAGAAAAACGTTCGAAACTTTCGAATTCGAAGTTTCGGCATAGCCCTGGAATTAAATAACTTGGGTAAAAGACTAGACAAATATTGAAAGTACATTGCAAAAATATTAAAAAAATATATATCTTCAAATCTTTGATCTGCTGTTAATTTTTTAATTTTCGAAAAATTCACCAAAAACTCCAAAAAAAAATAATACGAAAAAATCGATTGATCGATAGGTCCAAATTCGAATAAACCCCAATAATCCTCACCTTTTGAAGTTAGGATTTGTCGGAATCCCGAGGTTGTCGGTGTGATCACAACAAAGTGTTGTTGGTACTGATCAGCAGAACAACATGGACCCTCCTCCTGTTCCATGTTGATGTTCCGTTTTCCCGGGGATTTGGTCAATGGGGATGGACCTGTAGATGATCCTGCGGTTGGTGGCCTCGTGGCCCATCGGAATGGACTATTGTTGTTCTGCTGGTTTTGTTGCGCTTTTTTCGGCGATTTTCCCATCGAAATTTTCGTCGTTTTTCTTGGCGATTTGCTGCTGTTTTTCTTCTCAATTTTTGCGGTTTTTTTCTTCACAAAAAGTGCAGTGAATTGGGGTGCGCAAAGGTAAAAGGAATTGTTGTGGTTGTAAGATGATGACCAATTGTGCAGCAAATTGAGCAAAGATTGGGCCCTGGAAATTTTGAGTTTCTATAACTAAATTTCTTAAAAAATCGCTTAAAAATCCTTTAAAACCTTAATATTAATTTGAAAAAATAAAATAAAATTTTCTTTACATATATTAGGAGTTTAAAGTGAATGAAAAATACTAGCTATCGGCAGGGGTCAGCTCTTGGAAAAATGAAAAATTGACCATTTTTTTTAAAGAAAAGGGTTCAAATTTTCTCCGGCGATCGCTAATAGAGAAAAAATACTTCAAAAAGACAAAAAAGCCGATTTTTTTGCCATAGATAGAGCCCTAAAGTTGAGTCCACTCGTCAGAAAATCCTGGACTAGGGTCATGGGTTTTCGCTACCTTTAAAATTTAAATTTTCTACTATAGGTTAAAAATGGTTAAAAATCAAGAAAAAATACAAGACTTTGTCCTGAATTTTTTCCTCCTCCTCACCATTGTGTCCCCAGTGTGGCCATGAAGGTTGGTTCGATGCCCTGCAAATTGGCACTCTTCAACAGTGTGCTGCTACTGCTCCGAATTGTGGTGTTTCGTCGGGGAAACAGTTGCACGGGTCCGATGGCGGGAAACTGGTGATAAAAGGCGGCGCATTGGAGAAGTGTCAGGGCGGAGGAAGAGGTCGAAGGAAGCTAATAAAAAATTGGTATTTTCCTGAAGAATTTTAAAATTCAAAAAATTTAAAATCAAAATTTTTTAATATTTCGGGGCCCGCCTAGAACCAGACCAGAAGAATTTTTTGGAAATTGCTTACCAGGATTTTAATGTAAGGGAAATAAAATTACCCAATTAAATTTAGATTTTCAATAAAAATTATTGAGAGGGAGAGAGGGTCTGCAAAAAAATTATAAGAAAAAAGAACTCACCGATTGCATATTCAGGTTCAGGGCTGCTTGGAAATCTGCACCCGGAATTTGAACGGGATGATTGCCTTAAAAATTGATTAAAAATTTTTTCTCCCAAACCAATATAAATAAAATTCCTAATTTTAGGCAAAATGACATAGAAAATTTTTAGACGAAATTTATATTTTTTTGCTTTAAAAATTCCTTTTTCAAAATTTCATCAATTTTCGAACAAAAAAGTTTTGGTTACCAATCATGGTTGCGTGTTTTCCGGACAACCAGGGAAACGGTTGTTCGGCGACAAGTCTCAGTCGCGTTCCGACGCGGAAGTCGCAAGGCAACAGCGATGAATGCTTTTGGGCGTCGGCGGCTATCGCCGGTCCGGATCCCGAGCTGGACGCGCCCATGGATGATCGCTTACTACCGGAGCCCAAAAAGGCGTTCAGGTGAGAAAAATCGATGGGGTACTGATTGGTGATGGACTTAAAAATGGCAAAAAGCTAATTTTTTATTATTCGAATTGAGATCATTAGCCTATCACATAATGATGTTTAAAACTTTAAAAACCGTATTAAAATTTATTTCCCTCTCGGTAAAAAAACATTTTTTCTGCTTTGTAAAAATCCGAAAAAACCTAAAAATTATTTTCCAAATTCCACCAACTTTGTTCAATTCCGTGCCCGGTTTTACACGTTTAACGGCGGCGGAAGTTGAGGCCATGTCAAAGGAGGTGTCAAAGGGCGAGCGTGCTTCGCTGTCGTCCCAGTCCGGAGGCAATGCCATTAGAGGGGCCACGGGCGCAATTGGTGGACAGACCTGGAAAATCGAAAAAAATTTTGAGCCAAGTCATGAAAAAAATCTTTTGTGCTGGCGGTAGGAATGCGATTAAGGTTAAAAATTCACGTTCAAAAATGCTGAAAAATGAAAGAAAATATGGCGAATGTGCACAAAGGGTGGTGGCCAAAAGCTAAGAAAGATTTTTTTTTAATATCTCAACCTCGAAAGTTGAAACCCAAAAATTTTCATTTCAGTTTGAATTTTTCGAAATTCGAAGCCTGCTTTTTCTGTTCTCCATAGGCCTTGGGGTTTTAAAAATTCATAAGCTCTGGGGTTTTCAAAGATTTACAAGCTTTGGTGACTTGGGGCTTTCAAAATTCACGAATTTTGGGGTTTTTAATTGTCAGACCAGAAAAGATAATTTAATGAAAAAAAATATATTTTTCCAAAAGTTGTAATAAGCTAAATAAAAATTGCCTATTTTTGGCATTAAAAAAGTAAATGCGAGATTTTGTGTCGATTGATTAAATATTTTATTTTTAATTTCATTTTTATAAAATCTTTTGAAATTCAAAAGTACTTTGGGTTCCGGTTCCGGCGCCGACATGGACAGGGTGCTGACATCCAGCTCCATCATCCGCTGTGGGTCCCGATGCTCATCGCCCCAATCGATCAGTTTCAATTCGCCATCACTCTCATGCGATTTTCTGAGTCGTTTTTGGTCCGGAGGATTGAATTGTGTATTCTGAAAAACCGAAAAAAAAATAATTAAAAAATTTAAAAAATATTTGGATTTACAAACCGAAATGTTGCGAAGTGGGTCTGGTGGGGCTGAGATTTGACTGCTGCTGAACACACCGGAGCTAGTCTCCATGCTGCATCCCTCCATCATCGACAGGGACTCCCTCTCGAAAATCTGCTTCAGGTTTTTGCTGAAATTTTTCAAAAAGAAAATTTTCGCTCGAAATTTCAGGCAAAAAAACCTGCTTTTCCGCTTCTTTATGGGACGGCGCATTGCTTCACGTGATTTTTCCCAAGACGGCGATTGTTCTATCGGGTTGGTCGAGGACATGGTTGACTTAGAAATTGTTCAATTTTCAAATAAAAATTCGTTCTAAAAATTAGAGTTAGACCACGTACCGTAGTACGTATACGTACACAAATACGAACTTCATGAAGTACCTTATATGTACGTTGTACTGATTTTTTATCGACATGTGCCAACGTATTTTTCACGTGTTTTTGCTACGTGTATTCTCAAAAAGGCAATGGTGCAGAATTGCGGTCCCGCGGAAAAAATAAATAAACTGAGCTGAAAATTCACACCCATGGGTTTTTTGGGGTGCTGATCACGAATATGAGCTCAGATTTTGTCCATGATGAATCAAATCTATGATTTTTCATCAAGTCTTGATTTTTCGCCAACTTTTCATTTTGCGATTTTCATGTTAAGAAATCGGTTATGCAATTGGTTATATTTATTTTTCATTACTTTCTAATCATATTAATAATATTTTTGCTTTTTTACTGCATAAATTATTCTCACAAGATCATTGAATATGCAAGTGTCTAATATCTCTGATTGGCGAAAAATCAAGACTTGATGAAAAATCATAGATTTGATTCGTCATGGACAAAATCTGAGCTCAGATTCGCAATCAGCACCCCAAAAAACCCCTGGGTGTGAATTTTCAGCTCACAATTCCAGTTTATAAATTTTTTTTATTTTTTCGCGGGACCGCAATTCTGCACCATTGCCCTCAAAAATGTCTAACTCTAAATCCAATAACGAATTTTCCATTTTTTCCCTCCAATTTTCAATTTTCTTCTTCTTACTCTATCCTTAAGGAGTTTGAAATCGAGAAATCGCCATAAAAAATTTCTGCTTTTAATATATTTTTCTTTTGCTAGCTTTTAGTTAAAGGCTAAGTTGCATTGCACATTATGCGTCCCATGGGCGCCCCCACGATTCGTCCAAACCATGATTCGTCCCACAAGCCAAAAAGTCACGATTCGTCCAATCCACGATTCGTCCAAACCATGATTCGTCCTCCCAGCCAAAAACCCACGATTCGTCCTCCCAGCCAAAAACCCACGATTCGTCCTCCCAGCCAAAACCCCATGATTCGTCCAACCCACGATTCGTCCCCAAATTAGAGATAGACTTTTTGAAAAAAACATGTACCAGTGTCACGTACCAGTATTTAGGGAGACACGTATAACGCAGTCACGTACAAACACGTGAAAAACTGGTACTTGAGTTAGCATAACGTACTTAAAGTTCGTGTACGTAGTACGGGAATTCCGTAAAAACACGTACCAATTGCGAATAGTACCATACTTGAGTATTATACGCAAAGCGTAGTCACGTACAAAAAACATGTAAAAAAACTGGTACGTGAGTTAGCACGTGTCGTCAAAAAAAACAGTAGAACGCATCACGTACTTCATTATTCGTCCAACATGATCTTGCGAAAGGATGCGGGGGTGAGACGGGAGGGTGCGCGGGTGAAGCGGAAGACTGGTTGGACGAATTGTGCTTTTTTGGCTGATTGGACGAATCGTGGGTTGGACGAATCATGGGTTTTTGGCTGGTGGGACGAATCAGGCCCGGCGCCAGGGGGGGCAGAGGGGGGCAATT
>LDKF01000186.1:79376-103792 GCA_001026735.1 Rotylenchulus reniformis | reverse complement strand
CTCATTGGTATTGTAGCACGTCCGCTAACTTTTGGGTAGAAAAAACATTACTATAGTAATCCTGAATTATTGCCGACTTACCTCTATCAATATACTTATGTTTAGGTTAGGAGGTTCTATGGTAATAAGAACATTTTTCAACACATTCTGGAGGAAATGAGAGAACAATACCCGGTGTAGATTGTAGATTGTTTTAATGGTTTATTTGCGATTGTTGGAGTTTATTTTGATAAAATTTTTGAGAATTTGTGATAGGACGCATAAAAGTTTATTGGGACGCATATTCTGTGATGGGACGCATAAAACTTTTTTGGGACGCATATTCTGTGATGGGACGCATAAATTTTTCATGGGACGCATATTATTCCATGGGACGCATAAAGTGCAACTTAGTCTAGTTAAATATTAAATTTAGCTTTTGACTAGCAGCTACAGCTCGCTCGGCTAGCAAAAAATTGCTTCTCCTTGATTTTTGTAAATTTAAAATGCGCGCACTTTGGCGTTATGTTGTTGTACGAAATTCAAATAAAAAAGCAATGGTTATAAATTAAAAGATGTTTTTGCATGTTTTGTAAATGGAAAAATAGTTTAAAAATTTATCGAGCCACTATAAAATAATGCCCGATTGAATGCAGATCTCCAAATTTGGCAATTTTATTACCATATTTGGCGTTGAAAAATGCCGATCTTGACATTTCTGATCACTTTTCCCCACTTCTTCAATTCTGATCGCACTGTTTTTTAATTATTCCTTCAAAAATCCTGATCATATCATTTCTGATCACTCCCCACTCCCCCAAAGGCAGATCACTACATCCCCTATGTATATTTCCTGTCAAAGATCCCCCAGAGTAAGGAATTTCCCAGGAGCAAGAAGGAGGTTGATCCGATCGAATCCGAATCAACCCCCTCCCCCATCCAGATGATAAGGGAAATTTGGGTCATCCGGGCGCCGGAGATGCCGCCGGCGATCCTGATCATCCGCCGGTGGATGGCTTGGGTGGGTGACCTGCCTGCCGGACGACGAAGACAACAAACACGGATCGCGCAGATCGGATCGCTCCTTGGATGAATTGATGGATTGCGGATCAGGGGAAAGTTAACCACCACCACCACCATCCAAAGTGATCGGAAGAGCGATCAGGCGATCAACCGCCCGAGGAGAAGGGAGGAAGACTCCCATCTCCTGATCAGGCGCTGATCGTCGTCCATCCGATCCGAGTGCGGCGACTAGCCTCATTGGGTGGGGGGATGGATGCCCCCAATTTTCGCTTTTACACATCCGTTAATTGTGTGCGTGTGTTGCTTTCACCCATCCCAAAGTCTAGAGAAGGATGAGTATCAATCAGCATCAGATCGAAACCGGACACTAAAGTGGTGTCGAGATTCGAAAATCGAATGGTCTTATTCCCTGAAATGGGACCATTTAGTTTCGGGTTTCAACACCGAACAGATTTTTCTTTCCGGTAAATCTTTCTGTTTTTTTTATTATCAGAGCCAAACTATGATGCTGTTCGAGACCGAAATTTTGCCAAATTCAAGCGTAGATCGAAATTGGATCTTGTGACTTGACAGAGGCTTCTGTCCGAGGCCGATCGATGCTCATACATGTTATAGGGGGGGGGGGGNCCCCCCCCCTACCATCGTCGTAAGGGACCCAAAAACCCCCTTACCCCCTTCATAAGGGGAGAGCGATCGGTCGTATGAAGATGGCCAAAAAATTGACTAATTTTTTAAAAGAAGGGTCCAAATTCTCAAAATTTTCTCCGGCGGTCCTTATCAGGCCGCTGGCACCCCTCAAAACAATGAAATTTCTCGAGAAAAGAGTCCAAATTTTCAAAATTTCCTCCGGCGGCCATTATCAGGGACGCCGGTACCCCTCAAAACAGTGGAATTTCTGCAATAAAAATTTTTCACCATTTTTACCACCTTCGTAAAAAATTTCTGTTGACCCCCGCTGACCCCCTTCGTAAAAATTTTGGTTGACCCTCCCTCCCCCCTTTCCCATGTATGTCGATGCTTGATCCTGTGATTCGAGACTTAGCTCGAGACTTGATCCCCTTAGCCTCGAAAGCGAGACTCAAAAAATCAATTCGAGCATCTATTTTTGAGTCACGAGTCACTTGGTACATTAGTGCCATCCAAGCTTCCTATTTTTAGCCAATTTTGGTTTGGATAACAAATTGCCATGGTAGTCGATGATGAGCATCGACGGAAGATTCAGCAGCCAAACCCGAGAATGCCAAGCAGTACAACATCCAAGAGGTCAAGGACAACCTGTGCAGCGTTGTATTTGGACGACCACAGTTGTCCACCACCGACAAAATGCCAAAGCCAAGATGGAATTGGAGAGGACCAACAGGTTGGGAGAGGGCCAAAATTTTGTAGAGTTCAAATTTTTGAGAAAACACGTACCAGTGTCACGTACCAGTAGTCAGGTGGGATACGTATAACGTAGTCACGTAGTAAAAACACGTGAAAGTACGCTACGTGAGTTAGCACGTGTCGTCAAAAACACCAGTAGAATGCATCACGTACTTCAATAAGTTCGTGTACGTAGCACGGGAAATTTCGTAAAAACACGTACCAATTTACGTGCCGTACTCGAGTATTACACACATAACGTAGTCACGTAGTAAAAGCACGTGAATAAACTGGTACGTGAGTTAGCACGGGTCGTCAAAAAACACCAGTAGAACGCATCACGTACTTCAATAAGTTCTCGTCAATAAGTTCTCTAATGTACTTCAATAAGTTCTCTAATCTCTAAAGTTTGAACTCTAATTTTTTGTATTAAAAGTTGGGACATTTTGGACAAAGTCTCACTCAGAAATGTGGTGTCATGATCTTATGCCATGGTTAGATGGGGTCAATTCAGTAGTTACCAAGTTCAATAGCCCCTAGCAAACATTGTACACTCAATCAAGTAGCCTCCAATGCCAAAATTAGCGCAATGGGGTTTAAGCGCATGGCGCAGTAGGAGTGCCCGACCCACCCCGGCGCTTCATCACGTCGCCTCCATATAGGGTTTTTGGCCTTATTATCCTTCCAGGGATAATGGATCTATAGCAGTCCTGGATGATCTAGGTATGTATTTTATTTTTTCATAGCAGGTACCTATCATCGAGATCCATGACCATGATCTAGTTAGTCGAGCCATTTAGGCCCTGTTATTCGTCCTAAACACGGAATGGACTTTAGGAATGGGCTTATTTAGGAATGGGCTTAGGAGGCCCGTTTTTTTGACTTTTTGCCCGTCAGATAATCCGGCACCCGACGGTTGTGGAGGAGGCGGAGGATGAGTGCCGCGAGGGCGCCTACCGGTGGATCATTTGTCTGAGCAGTCTGATCAGTGTGGGGGCCCTGCTCAGCCTCTGCCTGCTGGTCCCGTCCATGTACAGCCGGGTGCACAGCTTGGCCGGCTTCGCCCGCCGCGACTTTGCCTACTGCGAGGTGGGCATTGGATTTGTAGGGTTTGAATTGGCGCCAAATTAAAAGTGGAATGGTGTCGGAAGGATCCTGCTGATCGGTAATACCGATTCAGTACAACCAGGTTCTGCCTGACCCTCCAGATCATGATCCAGGATGATCTGATCCATGATCTGATTTGGGGTCCCGGGTCAGATCAGAATCATACCTTTTTGAAAAAGGTGGATCAGGCAGAACAATGCGCCCAACCGGGATCCCGAAACACTGCTGATGCTTCCAGGTCCCCTTATCGAATTCAAAAATAAAAGGCCAATGGGTTGCGATTTGAATTGGCTCCAAATCCTTTGAGCATATTGTTAAGCCTTGGGGATGAATGCCAAACATGATCGGATGTGATCCGTATTCTCCTGGTCGATCATATTGATCGGATCAATATCAAGCTCAGATCATATGATGGATCCTTAAAAGCATTGATCAAGTTTAACAAATTCTGAAATTGGCCCAAAACCGAAAACCTACCGTATGCCCTTAAAACCCATCCCCTTTCCAACAGAGGTCCACCCTTGATCTGGAGAGCAGCACCAGCCAATACCGTAACAGTGCCAACCGAACCCGCAGGGACCAGCACAACCCGTACACTGGCTACAGTCCCAGTCTGTTGCAGCCCAATGCGCCGCTATTCCAGGAGTGTCCGGGTTCGTTCAGATCGATCAGGATTTTATCGATTTATTGACGTTTGAAATTGGAGATCTGATCGATCAGGTCCCGCCTTAAATCCTGAAATCAGTGTTCTGACGATCGGAAATTTATCGATTTTTGGCATTTGTATTGGAGTTCTGATCGATCGATCGATCGGTTGGACTATGATCTCTTGAACTCTGATCGCTCGGGATTTGTCGAGTTTGTCGAGATTTGAAAATAGATGGACATCTGATCGATCCGATCTTTTTTAGGTCTTGAAATCAGCGATCTGATCGAGGGATTTTATCGATTTTGGGGGACCTGAAGACTGTTGATCTGTTCGATCAGGACCTGTAGATCACTTTAGATTTTGATTCTTAACTTATGATGGAACTTTCCTGGATTCTGTCCCTTTTAGCCTGTTGCATTCCTGGCGACCGGGGACCCACCGGCGACCCGGGACTTCCAGGCCTGCCGGGCGCGCCCGGACCGGACGGCGCCCAGGGCCGGCCCGGCACAACCCCCAATGCGTCGTGCATTCCGGAACGCGTGTTCGAGCCGCCGCCCTGCCTGCCCTGTCCGCAAGGCCCACGCGGACCCCCTGGTAGGCATTGAAAAATAGAAATTTGCGAAATGGTCAAAACCAAATGCATCCTTTACCCAAAAAGCCCAAAAGGTATGCCATGCCAAAGATATCCTAAAATGGCTATACGACATTTGGGGAACCAATTGTTATAATCAGCGTAGAAAAGCCAGAGAATTTCATATTTTATTTTAGCTCCTCGATTTTATGACGCGAAAGTATGTTGCATTTAAACATATTATTGTCTGATTTCTTTTCCTCTGTTCATTCCATTTTCCCCATAGCAATTTATCATAAAGAATTCGCTTCATAAAATTAATGGTTCAAAGCGTTTCTCCCGGCGCCTAATTTTTATTCTATATCTTGGTTCAAACGCAACCTAGAAAACCCAATTTATTGTCCGAAAATAGAGCATAAAATAAGCTGCCAAATAAGCCTAGGTCCATTCGAATGGGTGCATTTGAAAAAGAAAAAAGTTATGGCCAATATACTATGATTTTCGCCAAACATTTTATTTTTACCATAACCTTTTCGAAACTTACGCCTTGTTCCAGACTAATTTTTTGCCCTATTTTTTCTGACAACAAATTGGTTTCATTTGTGTTGAATTGGTTTATTACAAAATCTCCAAATTTCGGATCCCCAAAAGTCGGATAGCCCTTTCCGAAAGAATGTGCTAAAATAGCATTTTCCCGAAAGATATCCCAAAATGTATCCTTTCTGAAAAGATGCCCCAAAAAGGTATGCTCAACGTATACTACTTACAGTTAGTAGTTTATTTTAATACAGTAATGATTTCACCATTCTGTTTCAGGACATCCCGGATTTCCTGGCGAGGTTGCTAATTAATTTTTTGGATTTTTGAAAAAAAATCACCAAATTTTAGCCTGGCGATGTGGGCATCCCCGGACGACCCGGACTGGATGGGCACCCAGGGAAGCCGGGCGAGGAGGGACCACCGGGCGTTGACGGACACCCGGGACAGCCCGGACCCTTCGGGGACAAGGGCCCGACCCCGGAGGCCCACATCATCCCCGGACCCCCGGGAGACCCGGGCGAGACCGGACCATGGTAAGCTGAAAGCAAATAAGCCGATAAGATATGCTTACCAAGGGGAAATCAGGGCCATGATAAAGATCAGTGCTGGCAGGTGATCACTGATCAGGACCACCAAATTCCATCGGAGTTTTTCGGGGCCCAAGTTTTGGAACGTGAAAAAAACCTGATATTAGGACATGTCCAAATCAGAGTTTTTTTTGGTGGTTTTTTTTCTTTTTTTTCCTAAACGGGTTTTAGGTTCGTGTAATCCTATAATTATAGATGATTTTCGCCAAATTTTCTTTTTTTTTACATTTTCAGGGGTCCTCCCGGACATCCGGGCCCACCGGGCGAGGACGGCTACCCAGGAGGACCGGGCGAGAAGGGCTGGCCTGGTCCACCGGGCGCGCCGGGACCAATGGGCGTGCCAGGACACCCCGGCACACCAGGGGAGCCGGGACCCATTGGTGAGTTGGCATAAATATAAATATCCAAATTAAGCAAAGTTCCTGATTTGATCTGATCAAACTTTGTCTGAAGCTGATCCATACGATCGTAAGATGATATGATCTCCGCGAACTGACCGAGAAGTTACCCATTTTTGATCTGATCTATTTAATTCCACTGTACTGAAGAGTCCGATCAGATCAAACATCTTTTCGCTGAACCAACACCAAGGAACTTTGCAATGAAGATCTGATCAGATCCCATAATGATCTTAATCTGCTATATCTACCCAAAAGTGATAATTGCTAGCGTGAGGGAGGAAGGCGCATATGCTCCACATGAGATCTATTAGCTATTAGCTAAGCTCTGTAGGGGGAGAGTGCTTGGCTCAGTCGGTAGAGCAGTAGAAACCTAATTGGCGGAATACGCTGAGTTCGCTTCCCAGCACTTTCTTATATATCTTTGGATATTTAACCAAGTCATTTATCCCTATCAGGCACACCGGGCACCTGTGTGTGCCAGGACACGGAGGTGGTGATGATGGAAAAGCATCGTCCGCCGGCACCAGCACCGCCCGCCCCTGCCGCTCCTGCACCGACGGAAGGGTACGGGTCCGCGTCCGCGCAGCAGCAGAGCCCGATGGGCAACCGGATAACGGAGGAGTACCGGCGGAAGCGGAAGAAGCACAAGAAGCGCATCTGATCATCATCGGAGTGATCAGAGACCAGAGATCAACGGCCCCAATCATCCTGAACCCCAATGATCGCCCATTTTATTTAGCCATCCGTCCTTCTGACCACTGATCAAAAATGATCAATCAATAGTCTGATCGCTGATCAGATGACCAATAAATAATACCTCTTGGTCAAGTGATCAGAAAATCGCCTAGCTCAAAAGTGATCAGAGCTGATGACTGATCACAACCATAGGCCATATCATACCATGGACACCCCAAAATTGGCCCAAAAAAGAATTATCCTTACGCTCTGATCAGTGATCCAATTCCATTTCTGATTTACCTTACTTAGATGTTGTTTTTTTTGTCTGATCATTTTCTGCACCTAATAATCAACGATCTTTTTACCCTCTGGTTCATTTTTCCATTTTTCTTATGTATGCTCTATTTCACATATTGCTCCCACATCTATTTTGTTCCAATCTGTGACCGATAAAAATATTTGAATCAATGCCATAACACGTCGTTGATCCGAGTGATCGAATAGGTGCCAATGTCATAAACAAAAGAAATCGCCTATTTTTCAGCCGATCTAGGTTTTCCGATCACCGCTACAATGAATAATGGTCAGATCAGCTGATGGGTTCGGATTTGAATGCAAATGTTCGGCTGGTCGATCAGATCGATCGATCGATGCTCCCCCTTCCTTTCTTCTGATCTGATCTAAAGTGGCGCCACAGCACAATTTGGGTCACCACATCCATCCATCCATTCCGATCAGTCCGTCCGCCATTTCTCCCATCCTCCATAGTGATCAGAATGATCCTTCCCCATTCCCAGGGTTTAACTCTCCCGACAAGTGATAGCGAATTGACCGATTGTGGGGGTACTCGCACACCATTCCGCCTCCGATCAGATCACTCCTTTCCCCCTATAACACGGATTTCCTTTCTTCCTTTCATAGATCACCGTCACTGACCGGAACAACCGCAACAGAACAATAACACACACACAATTCGGCTGAGGGAGACAACAAAGCACCGATCATCTGGTGAAGTGGGGTGGGCAACCTCTGATCAGCAGATCACCTAAGGAATTTACCAAATTATTGATCTTTGATCTTTTAGCATATTGCGAATTATCCGGAATATCTCTAACAACCGTGACACTGGGATCAAAGGTGTCTGATCACCACAGATCACTCAAATATTGATTTTTTAGATCTTTTGGAATTCGATATCGACGTCGACGAGCGTTGACGCCACTCGAAAGACGCAGTTGAAGGACGCGGATAGCATTAATGCGGTCTCCGGGAGGCAGCGAAAGGTTCATGATTAACTTATTATAGTCAGAAGTTTTTATTTCTTAGCAGATTAACGCAGCTATGTCCGGCGCCGGAAGCGGCCTGGATGCGTCGGCGGGTATTCCAATGCGTTACCGTTCTGCAGATCGGATTCAGGTGAGTGTCCGGCAAATAATTGATCAGTCTTTCCGATCAATCGATCAGTTGCGCTTCCCTGCTGATCGTCGCGTTGGCGGTGCCGTTGATGTACAGCCAAGTGCAGACCACGCTGGACTGGGCGCGCCAAGAGATGCACTTCTGCGAGCAGTCCGCGCTGCAGGCGCAGATGGAACTTAGCGCGCGAGCAGGCGCCGGTGCAGCGCGCACTAACCGCACGGCGCGCCAAGCGGAATACGAGGAGGCACAAGCGCAGGGGCCACTCGGCACCGGACAGCCGCTGCAGACGGAGTGTCCGGGCTGCTGCATTCCGGGACCGCCCGGGCCGCGCGGACCTTCCGGACAGCCCGGCACCCCCGGAAAGCCGGGCGCCGCGGGCGCGCCCGGCATCCCTGGCACGTCGCCCAACCAGACCTGTCCGGCGCAGGCCAAGCGGGAGCCGCCGCAGTGCCGTCCGTGCCCTAAGGGACCGCCTGGCATCAAGGGCTGGCCCGGTTTTCCGGGCGATGTTGGACCGATGGGGTCGCCGGGCGAGCGGGGCCGCGACGGGGACGACGGCGCGCCTGGTAAGAAAAAATAGACCGCTTGGTAAAAGTTAGATGGACGCGAGATTAGACGGTATCTGCTAAGAGCTTAGATGGACACTTTACAAATAAGTTAGAAAAGCGCCTGGTAGGAACTTAGACGAGCGCCTGGCAAGAAGTTAGAGAGGGCGTTTCAAAAAGTTAGACGGGCGTCTGATAAGAACTAGACAGGACATCTACGAAGAAATTAGACAGGGCGCCTAGTAATAAGACAGCTAGGAATTTGGCCAGGTCTTAAATCTATAAATCACAGGCGAGTCCGGTCCTCGGGGTCCTGCTGGCTTCAAAGGCGCGCCCGGCTCGCCCGGCGAGAAGGGCGAAACGCCAAGAGGTAAGTGGTGTTGGTTCATCTACAGCCTCCACCCGTGTACAGCTCCAACTTGTTGTGCTTATTAGGTGAAGTGCGCGAAGGTCCCCCGGGTGATCCGGGTCCGACCGGTCCAATTGGGGCCAGTGGAGTGCCGGGACTGCCGGGCCGGAATGGCGCCACCGGACCACAAGGAGGTGGGCGAAATTGGGAAACTTGTTAAGGGTGTTGAAACTTGGCAAATCTTTAATTTTTTTGAGAATCTTGTCCTTTAAGGATATTTTTGGACAATATTGTGCAATTTTTATTTTTCTTAATTTTTCTTTTACCAATTAGGTGATTATTTTGAGTCAAATTGGCTGTCATGGAATTTTTAGAAAAATTCAAGGTGGTACATAGCAAGATCTTTTAGGCCATTTTGAGCTAATTTTTCAGACAGATACCTCATTGGGATATTTAAAATCATCTACACGTAAGCTTAGGGGACATTTTGGAACATATCCTCTTTGGACCATTTTCACTAATTTTTGGGCTCTGTTGTAATAATAGTGATGTTTGACTTTTGACACAGTACGGATTCTGAAATTTTAGGTGAACTTTTTGGGACATCTTGGTTTACCAAACATTTTCTGGGCTTATTATGGCCAACAATTTCTATCTATTCACTATTTTTGGTCCAATTTTGGGTTTGCGACATTTTTATGACAATTTTCCCCTCCACAGACCGTGGCTACCCCGGGAACCCTGGCGAGCCTGGTGAACCCGGATACCCCGGTCCAGAGGGTCCGCTCGGACTGCAAGGACCACCTGGTCAGCCTGGCGTCTGCGTGTGCCAGGTTCGGGTTTTTTGACGGGTTCGGGGTCTTACACGAAACCTAAACTTTGCCCTCTGATCTGATCAGAATATCGACTCGGTGATCGTGGCCGGGCCGGACCCGAGTCAGCCCCGGCTGGCCGAGCCCACCCAGGTCCAATATCCCTCCGCCTACAATGCTCAACCCGCGGCGCCGACCGGCAACCAGTACGGAGGACGAAGATAGAGGCGGAGAATGATACTGTATAGAGAGAATGATGGATACTGTATTTCCCATGGATATTGTATTTCCCAAAATTGTGCCAAATTTATTATTAAATCTCTCAAAATAATTATTATGTTAGTTCTATGTTATCACAGAGTGATTATTGGTATAGAAGTACGCATACAGTTATGCCGTAACTTTACATTGGTTTATACCAGGGATGCCAACTCCCGAGACTCCTAAATAAGGACACCAGGATCAAAATCTAAGATTTTAGGATCAAAAATAAGGACGCTTTTAAAAACGCAAATTTTTCGTCAATATCAAACAAAAAATCGAATTCTTTATCAAAGACCTTATTTTTCTAAGAAAATTGATAATTTTTTGAGACTTTTTAAAGAAAAATTATTATATTGAGTGGTGTCGGCGACCCTGATAGGGGCCGCCGGAGAAAATTTTGAAAAATAGACCCCTTTTCCTAGGGAAAATTTGTCAATTTTTTGAGATTTTTTGAAGAAAAATCATTTTAAAGACGGGTGCCGGCGGCCCCGATAGGGGCCGCTGGAGAAAATTTTGAAAAATAGACCCTTTTTCCTTAACAAAATTGGTCGTTTTTTGAATAAAATCTTCCAAAAATCCAAAAATAAGGACAAAATAAGGACAAGGATCGAAAATAAGGACATTTGGCAACCCTGGTTTATACTGTCCAAGCTTAAAGATAACAGAATAGTTTGTTGCCCAAAAATGGTCCAAAAGCAATGAAGACCATCTTTTGGACCATCGAACCATCGATACCATCCGGCACTCTACACAGATTATTACCGTCAATTACTTTGGTAAAGCACCCTTTTAAAGTGTTGCAATGAGACTGTACAAAGGACACTTGGGCATATCGTACAGAGACAATATGATATACCAATCGAAAATCCTGGTTCCGAGGCTTTTAATAGGATAAAGTAATGCTGAGCGAGATCGGGATCTTTCGGGATAGTCCCGATCCCGAATTTAAAACGGGATTTCGGGATCGGGATCAGCTCTGGGGATATTCGGGATCGTGACCGATTCTAGCAAATCCCTATCCCGAAAATCGGCCGGGATTCCGATCCCGTTCTATCCTAGGAGAAGTTACCAATAAAATACCATATAATACTGAACATGATATGACATACATAATCCATTACCGGGTGATTTGGAAATTTGATATTGCACAATCAGGTAATCTTTTTGGACGATCGATCTTGGACACACGTATTCACCTCCACAGGGTTACTGTGGGATCGTCTTGTACCGCTACCGTAACCCTCGGCGGTAGAATAGGAGGGCATCCGCAGGGTAAGGCACAGGCCCACCAGCACCACAAGCACACAGGCGTAGAAGCACTCATGGATGATGGGCAGCAGGCGTTGACGCATCTGAAAAAAACCCGAAAAAAATTCTGAAAATTTCCAGAAAATTTCGGACCTGTACGGCACGGCCCAAGCCGCTGACGCCTCCGACACAAAGCGCCAATCGGACCAATGCCCATACTGAGCGGGACCGATGTCCGAAACCGGCACGGCTGAAGGATGGGAACTGTTGGTTACGGTAGGGTATTGTTGTGATTTTGTTGAAGCCGAGAGTACGGTAGCTATTAAAGCCAAGACGTAAAGATACGGTTCCAGTTGGAATTCGTGTCCGCCAAGTCCTGCATTTTTCGGATGCCTGCCATTTTTCCAGGCTACTTCAAAAAATTTTCATATTTCTCGAGTATAATAAATTTTTAATTTATAAAACTTTACTGTAAAGGGTGAAGGTACCATATGCGGTAGAGATGCTCGAGAGTTTCGGTCTCGAGTCGAGACTTTTCTCGGGTTTTTTGGGTCTCGGTCTCGAGTCTCGGTCTCGGGTTTTGAGTCTCGGAAAACGAGACTTTTTCACACTGGATATTCTGACACTTTTTGAAAAAATGATCAGGAAAAATTCGATTGATGGTGTTGTTCGGGGCATTGCCGCCGAGTTTGAATGTGGGATGGAATTGGCGTTCCGCCATCGATCTTTTTGGATCTTTTGACATCCAAATGTTTTCCCTGTCCATTCCCACTCCTCATTCATTCATTTGTTCATTTTCATATTTAGCCTTCCCCGAATACCATTAATTCCTTCCCTCTTTTAGGTCCCCTCTTATTGTTTGTTTGTTTGTTTATCTGCCACTAGGGCGTCTTCCAGAAAATGCACGAAACAATAAGTCAACAACAAATAAAGTCAAATCAAACAATAAATAGTGCCCATGTGATCATGCTCCGGGAGTAAGGCGTGACAAATATGGGGAAAGATCAAAATTTTCAAGGAGTTTAACAAATTCCTTTGGAGAAGATTTACGAACGTTGCTTGGTAATCTAGAATATTGGTTAGGAACCCTAATAAAGAAAGAATTATGTCTGATCTGATTCGTTACAGCCGGCAAATAAAATTTAAATGGATCATTTCTTGTTTTCGATTCTTTAATAATAAATGAATTTTTGTAATCAACTTTTACAGCCCCATGCAAAATTTTATGAAATAGAATTAAATCCGTTTTTAACCTACGAATTTGAAGAGAATCAAGCTTATATTTCTTAAGTAAAACTGAGTACTCAGGGGTATTATACCCAGGATTGGATCGATTATAAACAATGCGTAAAAATATTTTTTGTATCCGTTCAAGTAAATCAATGTCTTTTTTAAGGTAAGGATTAAACACTGGCGATGAAAATTCTGTCAAAGGTAGGACATAAGTTTTATACATTTGGATAAGGAGGTCGGGATTATTAGATCGTATGCCCCGCAACAAAGTATAGGAAACCCTATTAGCTTTGCTAGCAACTTCCTCAATATGACTTTTCCATTTCAGATCAGGTGAGAAGAAAACACCAAGATCTCTAACCGAATGGTTTTGTTGGATGGAGTGAATTTTGGAAGTATCAAGAAAATAATCCAATTTCGGGTTTTTTGAACCAATGTGCATGACATTGCATTTTTCGGATGCGATTTTCAGACCTTTCAGTATGGCATATTCTTCAAGTTTAGATATAAAATTTTGTAAATTTTTATTAATTTCCTCAGCATCATCCGATATACAATAGACTTTCAGGTCATCAGCAAACAGTTTTATCTCAACATTATCGATTTTACAGGCCTCAGGAAGATCTGATATGTATAGAATAAATAGCAGGGGTCCAAGCACAGACCCCTGCGGTACTCCGCTTGTGACTATTTTTTCAGAAGAAAAATGGTTTAGAAGTTTAACACGAAAAATTCTTCCTGAAAGATAGTCTTCTAACCATTCGTAAAGAGTCCCTGTAATCCCTATCTCTTTTAGCTTGGCTAATAAATTTGTATGAGGAACCGTGTCAAAAGCCTTGGAAAAATCGAAGTATATTATATCGGCCATTTCACGTTTTTCTAAAGCATTGGTTAGATCATTGAAAGTTTCTAAAAGTTGGGTTGTAACAGACTTATCTTTTCGAAATCCATGCTGAGAGTTGGGTAAAATATTTATTTTTTCAAGGTGTGCCAAAATTATTTTGTAAACTATCTTTTCCATAATTTTTGAGATAGGACAAAGCAGTGAAATTGGTCTAAAATCAGATAATTCCGTCGGGTTATTCTTTTTGGGTATCGGACAGATAATTGATTCCTTCCAAATTGTTGGAATTTTTGCAACCATGGCAGAAAAGGAGAGAATATAAAAGATTGGATATTTAAGTGAATTCGAACAATTTTTTAGAAAAATTTCAGGAATTTTATCCGCTGATATGTTATTTTTATTTTCGAAAGAATTCAAAATAAATAAAATATCATCCTGTGAGATTGGAATGGAATTAATTGTCGAAGAATTAATAAGAGGAATTTCAGAATTGATAAGGTTATTGGAAGGAGAGAAAGTTTTTTGGAAAAAATTTGAAAGAAGTTCAGCTTTTTCTGATGGAGATGAAACCATTTGGTTATTTTCATCACTAAGGACGGGAATTTGTTTTGTTTTAGTTTTTAGTTTTTAACTCTTATTATTGCTTTTAATTGTATTTGCTTCGACCCTTCAATAAACTTTGGACTCCTGTCTTTTATTGATTAGGGACCGAACAATTGGCGACGCCCTACAAAAAGGAACTCTGCTGTCACCCCGATTTATAGTTCTCGTGTTGAACTATAAATCCAACCAAAAGAAATTCTTCGACTATAATTCTCGTGTTGAATTATAAGTCCATTCTCATCCAGGATTTAGCACTCGTGTTGTGCTTTATCCTCACATTAGTTCCTCAACTTCATTTGCGTAACTCGTGTTGGGGAAACACATCTGAAAAAAGGCATGACAGAACTGACCGCAGCACAGCTTCTTCAACTCATCCATCAGCAGCAAACACAAATTTCGCAGCTGCTGGCTCTCCAACAAAATGCACAGCAAGCAGCTCCAAACCAAAAATCCATCATTCCGGCATTGCCGGACATCTCCATTTTCGAGCCGGGCGATGAGAAGTCACGGATTTCCGAGTGGCTTGAACGCTTCAAATTCGGCCTGGACTGCGCTGCGCCAAATGCTGATGATGCGGCCAAATTCAAAGCATTGATGAACAAGCTGTCGGAAGCCGCCTTCAGCGAGTATACAAAGTTTTTCCTCCCTGCAGCAGTGACATCTTTCAGCTTCGATGAGACGATCAGCAAGCTGGAAAAGCTTTTCGCCAAGCCACAATCGATTTTCATCGATCGTTATGAGTGCTTGATGGCCTGTCGTGGGGAGGGCGAGGACTTCCGTCAGTTCATCAATCGACACAAAAGACTCTTGGCTGATTTCCAGTTTCTGAAATTAAAGGAAGAGCAGTTCAAAGGATTGATGCTTCTCACCGCGCTCAAATCGTCTCATGATGCTGCGCTAAGGCAGAGGATCCTGACAAAGCTCACCGCAGATGGGGACAGAGTCAAGTATGATGACATTGTCGATGACTGCATCAACTACCTGACGACCATCGCCGAGGCCAAAATAATTGAGTCTTCGGCCGACAAAGCGGTGAATGCAATGAAAAAGAGGCCAAAAGGGCACACTCAGCAAGGGGAAAACAAAGCAAATGTGCAGACAAAATCCGCTCCAACTCGCAAGTGCTGGCGATGTGGTGGAAACCACCCACACGGCGACTGCAAGCACAAATCGTCAACATGCTACAAGTGCAGCCAAATCGGACATTTGCAGTCCAAATGTGATGATGTGCAAGAGTGGGGGCGCAAGAACAGCCAAAATAGAGACCGAAAGAATATCGGCAATGTAGCCATTGGGACGGCTCTGAAGGCGTCAGATTCTACTTCCCTGCTGAAAATTCAAGTTAGAATCAACGAGAAGCCGGTCAATTTCGTGCTGGACAGTGGTGCCGAGGCCAATATCATAGATGAGGGGACCTATATGGACATCGGCAGCCCAAAACTCCGCAAATGCACGGAAAAAAGGAACAATGTTCAATGGCACCCAAAAAACCTTCCTAGGGAAAGGATCTGGTACATTCGAGTTCAATGGGATCAAAGTTGAACACGACTTTTATGTGGCCAAGAAAGGGGCATTGAACCTGCTCTGCATCAAGGCGATGGAAGCCTTCGGCTTATTGGATGGATTAAAAAGAAAAATTAATGGGCATAAATTGAACTGGAGCAAAACCAATGTTGCTGAGAAGTGCAAGAACAATAAATTGGTTGCCAATGTTCAAATGCCTGAACATGAAACTCGCCAGTTCGCAGCCAAAACGACAGAGGTATCGGAACTCCGTTCTTAGCCAAAAGCGACGAATCCATGGCAGAGAATTCACATCAACTATGCAGGACCGTTCTACGGCAAGGATTACCTGATAGTGGTCGACGCTAGTTCAAAGTACCCAGAAGTTTTTGAAATGGCGACCAAATCAACAGCAGCAACCATCGGTAAGCTGAGGTACCTGTTCAGCCGTCACGGACTGCCAGAGGTGCTCGTCACTGACAAAGGAAGGCAATTCATCAGCAGTGAATTCGCCAAGTTCATCGAAGTCAATGGCGTGCGGCACTTGTTCTCCGCACCGGACAATCCCATGTCAAACGGCCAGGAAGAACGATTTGCCGACACTTTTAAACGTGCCTTCAAAAAGCTAAAAGGGGAGGGAGCGCCGAGCAGTGACATCATTGAGACATTTTTGGCCGCATATCGGACCACTCCCAATGATTCGCTCCCAGCATGCAAATCCCCGGCAGAAGTATTCCTTGGACGAGAAGTCAAGACGGCATCGGACTTGCTGAACCATCCGCTGACGCAACCGTCTGAACTGGACAAGGAAATGGAGCGGCGATTCAACCGACGGTTCGGAACAAAACCGCGGGAATTCGGGATTGGAGACGAGGTTTTCGCCCGACGACGGATCTCGCAGTGTTGGCGCCCTGGGAACATCACAAAGCGGACCGGTGTGATCTACGATGTGAGCTTCTTCGATGGTACCAGAGGCCGGTTTCATGCCAACCAGATCGGGTCCAGAGACACCGCCGATCACGCAGATCATTTGGAGATCTTCAATGAGGAGTTCAACTTGCCAAGACGCAGGCCAAGTTCAACCCATCGTGAACGGATGTCCTAAAAGGGGAGGTGTTCGGGGCATTGCCGCCGAGTTTGAATGTGGGATGGAATTGGCGTTCCGCCATCGATCTTTTTGGATCTTTTGACATCCAAATGTTTTCCCTGTCCATTCCCACTCCTCATTCATTCATTTGTTCATTTTCATATTTAGCCTTCCCCGAATACCATTAATTCCTTCCCTCTTTTAGGTCCCCTCTTATTATTGCTTTTAATTGTATTTGCTTCGACCCTTCAATAAACTTTGGACTCCTGTCTTTTATTGATTAGGGACCGAACAGGTGTCGATATAAATTTTTGTTTCCCTTAAATATTTTTATTTCCATAACTTTTCCCAACTATATTTTCTTTCAAAAAATTTAAATTCTCAAAAATTCAAAAAAAAATATTACATCGCAACTCGCAAAAAAACTTAACTTGGGAAAAATTAAAAAAAAAAGCACGGAATCGATAAAAAGGAAGAAAAACTAGAAAAAATTAAAAAATTGACCAATTTGCTCAGAATTTGACCAAAATTTTTCCAAATTTTCTTCTTCGGCCTCTATCGGGACCGCCGTCATCCCTTGTATAGTAAACTTAAAAATATTTATATCGCCAGAAACAGGGAAAATTTTCTCCAATTTTTATTTATTGTGGTTTTAAGTCATATATTTTAGGGCTAGATTTTTTATGTATAACATTTTCTGAAATTAACAATTCAAAGAGTTCAATATAAATACGATGAGAAAATTTTTTTGTATTTTTGCTTTGTTTGATTAAATAGGTAATTGAAGATTTATTTAAAGGAATTTTTTTTTACAAAACTTCAAAAAGTCTCGGGCGCGTTTCTCGAGTCTCGGAAAATAGGTCTCGAGCATCTATAGTATGCGGGTGTATCAGAAAAGATTACAATAACCACGACCACAACAACGAATTAGTATCTCGTCGAATTAATAGGTTATATGTTTTATTGATAAGCATCTGCTGATTTACCGTACCCTGTACCCTACAGTAAGCTTGAAATTACAAGACTACGATATCAGCCATTAGGTGTTAAGAGTACGGTAACATCGAGGGATTACGATAATTTAGAGGAAATTTTTGGTTACTGTAGCAGGAGCCACACGCCCAGGGTAGACAGGAGACCATGTAGGGCACGCTCCATTGGGCCAACAGTGGCCAACTGTTGGTCCAGAATGGCCAAGGCGGACTTGTCGGCGCCCTGGGAACCCTAAGGCGGAAAATTTGTGGAATTTTTAGATTTTTTCAAAAAATTTTGCCTGTTCCGCGATGGCCGGCACGTTCAGCGCCCACAGATAGCCATGCATCCAGATGGGGCTGAACAGGAAGTCCCAAAGCTGGACGGACAGGAAGGAGGCCAGGCAGAGGCGGAAGGTGAAGCACAGACGGCGCCGGAAACGCCATTCGGCGCCGGAAATCCTGAAATTTCCAAAATGTAACCGAATAAATATGACCGATCAGGGCCGGAAAATCTGAACCCATAGGGTCCTTGAAAATCCTTAACCCGAAAATTAATTCCAAGCTAAGACCAGGAAATTGTAGAGCATAAATTCTAATAAGTCGAATGACGCCAAAATACTTGCAGATTAGAACTAAAAATACGGACCGCCGGAGAGGACCCTATAAAAATTCGGGGGAACCAATGGCCTAGTGGGTGATGACATAGTTAGGGGCGAGGCCATAAGGGCAGCGGTTCGAGTCCCCTTGTGGGAAATTAATTTTTTATGCCCTATTAAAAGGGGAAGGAGCTTTTCAGCACCAAAAAAACAAGTTAGAGATATTTTGGTGAAATAATTATTTGAAAATTTATCAATAAGATGGCTTGAATTTCAAAAATTTCCGAACCATTCGCCATCCGAGAAGTGCCATTGCTTCTCTTCCTCCTCCTGCCTCTCCTCGACCAGCCCCTCCTCCTCCAGGTGTTCCTGATACGTCTCCAACTTCTGCTGGTCCAGAGCATCCGTCATCTGAGATTTTCAAGAAAAGGACATCGAAGGAAAGAGGAAATCCGCCGATTTTTGTAAATTGTGTACCTCCCCTCCCCCCGCGCACTTTACTCAATTGTTGACCTTGACCACCGATTCAGCCTCCCGGGATCGATTCAGAAGAGAAAAAAAAAACAATAAAAAAATAGGAAGAGAGAAAGAGAGAAAGAGGAGGAGGAGAAATTTAACTCCATTCCCTCCAATTTAAAATTTTGGGATGGATTTTCAATTTTTGAACTAAAAAATCAATCTCAGTGGCCTAGCCCACTCCTTTAAAAAATTTTAAAATTTGATGCATTCATTTTTTTTTGATTAAATGGAGGAAATCTAACTTCACTCAACCAAAAATTAAAATTCTGTGGATTTTCGAGATTGACACTTCACAATTTAAGGACAAGAGGACGAGGAAATCCAAATACCCACCCCTCTTTTCAACGAATCACTAAGGAATTGCGAGAATTTAGCTAGCCTAAAAAAATTTGCCTAGGCCATGGAACATCATGGAAATTCGTTGTTTCTTGTCAAGCAGAACCCATCGATGATCCCCATCAAACTTCCACAACATTCATTCGCGCTCAACAAGCTGCTGATGGAGGGGGTCAATTCTCGCTTTTTTCCTCTCGCGCGAGCGAGAATGAGAACAGCAGCAAGCAGCTCCGAAGCGAAGCAAAAGTGTGTCCAAAGTCCAAGAGGGACCGGTCAACCCGGGGGTGGGGGGAATGGAGGTCGATGATCAGGGTGGGTGGAAGAGGGAACTCCGATCGGTTGGTGGAGGAGGTCCAAGCCCCGATCAGGGAACCCACCGCATTCAACACCCAATAGCCTCAAAATCAATCCACAATTTGGACCCCGAAAAGCTCCCAAAAATGATCGGAATTGCTTGATCCAATCCATAACTTATTAGCCTGATCGATCTGGTTGGTGGTGTCCTGATCGATCGCCATATAAGAAAAAGCCATGTATGATCATCAACGGAGAAGAAGGCGGAGGAGGACAACCAACACTGAACAGCCCATGCTGATACTGCTTGCAGTCCTGTTCCTGATGATTGTCCCGAATTGTGTGACGGAGACAACAAAATTCAGTGGGTAACTACGGGTCAAAGTCGTCCAAAAATGGCAGAAAAAAAGGATAAAAATTAATTTTTCAATCAAATAAAAGGAATCCAGAACTCAACCGACGGAACTCTGTCAAAATTTGCGTCCTTTTTGAGACAATTTTGTCAATTTTTCATTGAACAACCCTATATGGATTTGGTATCAAATAAATTGAAGAAAATTTAAAAATTCTAGCTTCAGGCTTTTCTGCCGAGAAAATGGTCTAAAACATGTCCGAATCTATAAACTATTAAATTGAAATTTTAATGGGTTTTTGGCATATGTATGTAGTCGAGGCAGGCGAATCCGAATTCAGAGGGGGTGGACTTGATTTTCGTAATTTTCACCTCTTCCAAAACTTTGTCCAAAGGACCATCACTTTTGATTTCGAAACCCCAAAAATGGACAGGTTGGCCCCGGGCCCGCATTCCGTTCGAGGACGACCCGCGGCTGACCACTGACCCGGACCAAGCGGTGGCGCTGAACAATGCGCGCATGGACCTGCAGGTACCACAAGAAGAGGACACGTGTGATTATAAATACTTCTCGTTTTCACAAGCCTTTAATGAACTAAACTCTTTCTGAGCTTAAGCACCATTGTTTTATAATCACACGTGCAAAAAATCCTTCAGGTGCGCACGTGCGTTCGGCTGGTGCCGCGCAAGGGCGAGCACGATCATGTGTACTTTACGGACCTCGGGCCGCACATTGAGTAAAGTTTTTTCCGGTTCTTATGAAAATTACGGATTTTCAATAAAAATTCTTTTTATCGGCGCCAAAATTAAGTGGCAAAAAGCACTATAATAAAGGTTATTTTCTGCATTCCTAGAAGTAGAATTCCTAGAATTCGTCTAAGTTCTAGCAAAAAATTCTCTAGAGGGCCTAAAAATAACACGTAGGATGATAAAAATCCAGGGGTTTCCACGCGAATTTTTCTGGACTGAACGATGTTCAGAGCTATAAAACACATCCTTATCGTTACGCGCGGTTTATTGACACGAATTTCCAGCAGGTGCTGGAACATGTTCGAGCCGTTCCCGCCGAAGGGTCGCATTCTGGTCAACGCGGGTGCCTCCTGTCTGGAGCCCATGCGACGTCCGCATCGGCCCCGACGCGTGTTCAGCGATTGTATGTGGCAGAATTAAAAAACACATAAAAAATTTACAAAAAAAAATCCCAAAATTTTTTTTTAATTTTGGCCCGAAATTATGAAAATGAAATCGAAAGGCCTTTAAAAAGTACCCAAAAATGGCATTCAAACCTGTCTGAAATTTTTTTTTAGAATATACATAGAACCATTCCATAGCGTCCAGATGATGTGTCTTTTGGCATCCAATAAAATTTCGATGACCAGGTCCCTAGCGGAAAAGTGCCGGATCCTCTGGTATTACCAGGGGATGGATCTGGATCTGACATTTTTGAAGCGGTATAAACCAGTATTTCTGTCGGAGGATATATAAGATTCCAAAAAAAAAAATTGGATCCAGAAGGATTCTAGCCATCGGATGCGTCATTTGTACGGAACATTTCCGGAATTCTCATTTTGCCTGGCAAAAATTTCGTTAACCCTCTGAAAATCCCATAAAATTCTTCCGCAAAAATCCTATAAAATTTCCCACCAAAAAGGTGACATTGAGTACGTGAACCACCTGTACAACTGTCCCCGGCGTCGGAAGCCGTCGCCCATCTGTCCATCTGGTCGGCTGATCATGGCCAAGCCGATGGAGTTGCGGCAACAAGCGGCGGCCACCACAACGGAGGCCATGGAAGCGGAAGAGGATGAGGCGGAAGAGGAGGAGGAAGCGGAAGAGACGGAGACGACGACGGGGAGCAGTACAACAATGGCGGAAGCGGAGGAGACGGAAGTGCCGGAAAGGACAACGACGGAAATGCCGGAAAGCCACGAGGGCACGGAAAGCGGCACGACGGAAGGGATGCCGGAACCGGAAGTGTGTTCCGGAAAAACGATGGGTTATTCCGGAAAAAAATTTATTTTAAGGAGGAGACAACGCCGATGGATGTGAATGCGCCAATCACCGCGACAACGATGGAGCCGCAGACCGCGTCCACCACCGCGGAAGCGCCGGTTGAACCGGAAGTGATCGATGCGGCATTTGGATCATCAACAACGGAGTTTCCGGAGGTGTCAACAACGATGGTGACGGAAGCGGAAACGCAGAGCGAAACGCTTCCGGAAGAGACAACGCAGCCGCCGGAAATCACAACGACTCTACCGGAGACAACAATGACGCTTCCGGAACTGACCACCTCGATGACGCCGATGTTGATGACCACGGGGACTTTCGGCCGACGGATATGGACAACGACGTTTCCGGAAAGGACTAGCGCGGAACCGATTCTCACAACAACAATTTTGTTGCCGGATCCGGTGACAACGGTGGCATTTCCGGATGAACTACCGCCGGCGGCGACGACACCGACGGAACCACCTCCATTGAGGCCTTACCCGTTCATGATGACACTGATGTAGGTGTAGGGAAGAAGATGAACGCATTAGGAATGTCCGTGTCCGGTCTATGGTCTAAAACCTTTGTTGGGGTCTTCCGGTTGCGCAACTGGATTCCAGGTCCTATTAACCGGTTAAAAGGTTCAATTTTCGAAACTTATGATGCAAACCGCTTTTTAATTCCAAACCAAACCGGTTTTTTAATTCCTTGATTCCGAGCACTATCAGCCTTTCGCGATTCCGAATCTTGGTCCGAAGCCGCGCATCACACGGTTTTCAGCGCATATCCGGTTTTTTATATGGTTTCACTTCTCACGGGTGGTATCTGGTTGCGCAATCCGGATTCCATGTCCTATTAACCGGGTTAGAAGGTTCAATTTCTGGGCCCTATCGTTCCAAACCGGTTTCTTAGTTCATTGGTCCAGAGCCCTATCAGTTCATGTGATCCCAAACCTTGGTCCAAAAACGCACATCACACGGTTTTCACCACCATCATCAGTTTCAATTAGTCTTGCGGATTGCGCAAAGAATAAACCGGTTCAACAGTTAAATTTTTGTGCCTTATGATTCCAAACCGGATTCTTAAAGTGGTTAAGGCCACTTTATTTCCCTTCCGAATTGGTGGTTCGCAACCCGAAATCATACGGTTTTCAGCACCACAACCACCACCACGACCATCGCGCCTCCGCCTCCGGACTGGGTGCGCTCGGTGGAGGAGTCGTTCCAAGCGGCGGCTGCCAACAGTGGCGAGACCAACGAGGTTGACATCCTGGAGACCAGTTCGAGCAGTACAACAACCACCAGCACAACAACAACAACAGCAGTGGAACCATCTACGACAATGGTCGACGAAATCATTCCCGAGGAACCGCCGCCGTTTCGACCACCACCTGAGCCGAAACCCATTGTGCGCCCATCCGGCAATTCGAACAGCGACGAGTAAGGGTTGATTTGATACGTATGATTATAAATTTTTTGGACCATTTTTGGCTATCAGAGTCTATAGTCTATAGGAATCGATTCATTAAGTATGTCGAGAAGTAATACATGTGATTATCAATTGTTCTGCCTGTATATTATAGCCAACTCTATGTATTGTGTAAAAATGGCGAAATTTTATAAACACACGTGCATCTTCTTTATCTAGGGAGGATGCGGAAGACCGACGGCGTCCGATGGTGGTCGGCGTCATCCAGGTTCCACCGGGCTCCGGTCTGCGCATCCGCGAGAAGACCAAGGTTCGGCATAATTTCCTGGATTTTTCGGCATTTTTCTCCCAATTTTCACAGGTGACCCGGGTGGTGGAGAAGACCAAGTACATCGGACCCTGTGGATCCGCGTGCCAATACGGTAAATTTCGGAAATTTTGAAAAACCAGCCCACCCTCGTACTTTAGATTCCGATGGATCAAATTTTCGAGGGTTTTTTTTTGAAAAACTAACCCTAAAGACAAAAATTGCCCGAATTTTCGTGAATTTGAACATTATCCACAATTTGGCCCTTCAATAATCTATAAAAAAATGGTTTTGTAGAAATTTTCCGGAAATCAGCCCTTGTCAATCCGTTTTTCAGGAGGCCAACTGGTCCGCCTCTACCGCTCCGTGAACAACCAGCCCTCCGTGATGGACCATTTCTACACCACTGAACGCCTGGAACAGCATTTGATGGCCTCCCAGGGCTTTGTGATGGAACGTAAGGATCGAAAAATGCGGAAATTCGTGTCGAAAATTCAGAAATTCGTGTCGAAAAACGCGAATTTTCATTTTTTCAGCTTCAATGGGCTTCCTGGGCCGCAACCAGATTGACCCCAACTGTTCCTGCATTCGCCCGCTGTACCGACTCTACTCCGGCTTCGCAAGTAAGAAGGGCATCTGAGTTTGAATTTGGCGTTTGGCGCCAAATTATTTTTTCGTTTTGAGTTCTGAGTCCAAAATCTTTAAAACCGCCTATTCGACCCTTGAAGGCTACAACTCCATAGCCCCCAGCTCGATAGCCCCCAAAGCTAAAAACGCTCGTTAGCCCCTAACTCTCTAGCCCCAACTCATTAGCCCC
>LDKF01000186.1:60372-79276 GCA_001026735.1 Rotylenchulus reniformis | reverse complement strand
TAGAGATTTTATAGCTTTTTCGTAAGAAAATTAATCAGAAATTTCACTGTTAAAACTTAAAAGGGTTATGCAGTAGAAAAATTTTTTTTAAAAATCCTCGTCCCGGCGGTCCCTAGGGGCTACAGAAAATTTTGAATTTTTGAGTTCGTAAATTTCAGGCCATACAAAGTGCAAAGTGGTTACTTTTTGGTCTAATTTTAAAATAATGCTGTTGGGTTTTTATCCGGAAAATCACGCATCTTCACTAAATATCATTTTATTTGTTTCGATCTGACGAGTGTGGGATCTATGGAACTCTAGCGCAATGGAGATTTCGTCCATTGGAGATTTAGGGTGAAGCACCCTTTTTCACCAGTGCTACATATGTACATAAGCATTTAAGGCACGGGAAGGGAAAATAAAAAAGCGTAATAATGTGGATGGCAGACAGTTAGAAAAAAAGTGTAGGAGAATCGCGTCGAAAAAAAATTCAAATCAAGACCCTATTTTTAGGGGTGCATTTTGAAATGCGGGTAAATTGCGGGTACCCGGCGGGTATAAGGTGATACCCGTACCCGGCCCGTACCCGTCTATTTTTCTAAAATCATACCCGTTACCCGCGGGTACCCGCGGGTAACCGGGTATCCTGACCAACCCTGGTTCTATTGCTCCTTTTGAATTCAAATTTGGCGCCAAACGATTGTTTACATTTTCAAATACAATTTTTGGCGCCATTTTTCCCTACAGAAAACCATTTCTTGACCACGGCGGAGCAGGAGAAGTCAGTGGCGGAGGGCCTGCTTGGCTACGTGTTCGAACGGGTGCTGGGCTACTGTACCCGGGAGCCCGGGTGCGGCGCCTACTTGCCCCTGTACCGGTTCTTCAGCGCTGTCCACAACGGTTTGAGACCACAGAATTACCAAGATCATAGGTCTTAGGTCCCCAAGGCTCCAATTGGGACCAAGTTATCATCAAAAAGTACCAAGATTCACAAGAACTGATGACTAAGATTCTACGGTACTAGTAATAGATTACCGTAAAACTCTATTAGGACCCATGGGGTCTTATTTTTCAACCTCTCTGGGGAGTGGAGGGTTTATTAGAGGTTTCCACTAGAGTTTCTTCAGAGTAGGGGCTCTATTGGAGGAGTGGGCTTCTAATGGGAGGTAGGGATATAATAGAGGTAATACGGTAACAAGGTTCGCTACCAAGTGTCCCATGAGTACCAAGATTCCCAAGGATAGTAATGAGAGACAAATTTCTAAAACTCCAATCGATAAGTACCAAGTTTCCCCCAAAAATGCGGATTCATAAGGTTACGATGAGTACCAAGATAACGGAGGGTCCCGATTGGTACCAAGAAAATCCTTCCACCTTTTCAGACCATTTCTACACCTCGGACCAGCAGGTATTTGCGCAGGAAATGGGTGCCAAAATGTGCCGAATTTTTCACAGGAAATGCACTACTACAAGACCCACACCGAGCTCACCTATGCCTTCGAGAAAATTGAGTGAGTGATTCCAATCCAGGCTCTAAATTCTGATCACTTTTATTGATCCACGATTTACCGGATCAGTCTGGCTGGTAAAGCTGTGTCAGTGTCTAAATGTACGGATCGATCCGTTCAGGGCTTCAACTAATCTAAAGACTCTAGGACCCAGGTTTCAGATACAAATCGACCCACTCCTTAGGTCTGATCAGTTTCATTGATCATTGATCAGCATTGCTTTTCCGCACTGATGTTTGGGTTGGGGTGGGGGCTCGGGTTCCACCCGTTAAGTAAATGTAGATCCATTGGTCAGGGCTTCAGAGATTGACAGATCGGATTTGGGGTTCTGACACGGATCGATCGGGTCTTATCATCTGATCAGTTCAGTTTCGCCTTGGGTGATTTGAACCTTTTACACTCTTTGGAATCCAACCAATTCCCCTTTGTTCAGATGCTACGTGTGGCAGCACAGCTCCCGCGGCTGTCCCGCAGTGCCGGTGATTGTGGAGGAGGAGAGGGAAGAAAAAACATCCTCAAGGGATCAAAGATCAGCAACTGGACAAGAGACCGAAGATCGGTCCTAGAAGTCCATCATGGATCAGAGGAATGATCAGGGGAATAATGCCGGATCACTTTACATGCTAATGACCAAAGCTTATCCCTAGTGATCAATGATCATCGGTGATCAAGAGACCAAAGACAACCGTGTTTTATTGGCATAATGGATCAAAGATCACCGCTGAGAGGAGGATAAGGATCCATTTCAAAAAACCCTTTGGGTCCACAAGCATTCCAGCAAAAAGATCATTATTATCCAGGATCTGGATCCTGATCATGATCGGTAAATGACCAGCGATCATGGCCCTTGATCACCGATCACTGCCTCATCCTTCTCACCCATCCCATTCCCCATCAATGCACTTCCTCAAGACATCCAAATTCTCACAATAAATTTACTGTATTGTTGATTTTAATTTATGTATATGCTATAAAAATTTAAAATTCTTTAAAAAAATTAGTCATTGAATTAGGTAATTCTACGCAAAATCTTGGTACATTATAAGAGTTGTTCGTTCGGTCGATCGATCGATATCCCTATGACTATGATCAATGATCATCATCATCATCATCTGATCAACATCCAGCAAAAGCGATGTGATGCCCCGTGTTCACCTCCGGGCACCGTATTGACACCTTAGAATAGTATGTACTATGGTTACGGTATTATCCGGGTTCCATAGTATGGTTACGGTATTATCCGGGTTCCATAGTTAATCAAGGCCATTTGGACGCCGTCGATTCAAATTGGCCCAAAATGTAACCCAAATAAAAGCAATAAAATTTTGGCTACAAAATGTGCCTATACACATCAGAATTGGCCCATTCTGAACAAACTTTTGGCCAAAATAATAAAAATTTTAAGGGAATTGGCCAGCAATGATCTGATATTGGCCCATTCTTCTTGAAAATCCGGAAAGTGGATTGGAATGGCCAAAATTTTTGTGACCAAAATTTTACTCCATTTTTTGGCATTATATAACCAAAGCCATCCTTAAAAAATCTCAAAGGTATTCCATGAGTTTACAGTAATCCGGTTTGCAAAAAAAAAAAGACGGGAAAAAGTTTTGGCCCAAAAGGTCCGGAAATACTAAATTTGGAGGGAAAAATTAAAGGATCGGACATCAAAAAACCAGGGCAAATCTGATGTATGTACTAAATCTCTGAAATTTGATCATTATTGTACAAAAATGACCCTAGATGGTTCGAAAGGAATTGTTGGAAAGTCTAAAATTCGAACAGATTAAACTCAAAATTGACCAAAATGTTCATTTTGGACCCCAACAACCCCCCCCCCCCCCCCCCCGGCTTACTCTGAACTTTGTACGAAGATTCGGCCAGCACGTTGAGCACCCGATGCGCGGGCAAATGTGTGCGTAACACATACGCACTTCGGCCCGTCTTCGAACTGGTGTTACAGTAATCTTCTGCGTCAGCGTCATTGTCTGCGTCTTCCTTTTCCTTGTTGCGTTCCATGTGTTCCCTCGCTGAGCGTCCGTTGATGGAGGTGATCTTGACAAATTTTCCCCGATTTTAATCTGATTTTGATCACAGTGAGCAGATCGCAAGGATTTTCCCCTTATTAATGGACCTCGAAATTCTAAAATTTAAAAAATCGAACTTTTCTGATTCCGAGAGGTTTTTTCTGGCCAATTGGCCAAATCTTTACGGATTATCGCTAAAAATGGACAATTTTGAGTTTTCGACTTGGAAGTTTAGACCAATATTTGGTCGATTTTGGGGTTGGGCAATTTTTTGCGGATTTTCGGCCTAAATATCGGACAATTTTTGCTGATTTTGGCCAAATTTTTGGGTAATTTTTGCTTTTTCGACCATAGATCTCGAATTTTGTGCCTGGATTCCAGACAGTACAAACCCATCAACTCACCTTGAGCTCGTCAACGAGGTCCCGCAGCTCGTGGCACATCAAGTCGACACTGATCCGTGTGCCTTCGCCCTCCATCGGGTCTCCCTCCGACATGACCAACACGTGTTCCCGGACCGGAAAAGCGGCTTGCATGGCTGTTTTGCTCGAATTTTCTCTTGAAATCTGAAATTTTTGGGATTTATCTTGGTCTTATGGCCTTAAAATGAACGGGAAAAATTTTGGCCTCAATCCAATTTTTGGTGGAATGTTCAGAGTGAAATTTTAGAAAATTTCCGATCTTAAAATGGATAATTTCCGCACTTCTTGGGGGCTTTTCGCAGGGAAATTCGAAAATTTTTCAGGGTCCTAAAATGAATAAATTTAACGATCTTTTTGGTCTCGATAAAAATTTTTGGTGTGAACAATCGACAAAATTGTTGGTCGATAGTTGCCTTTTGACGTGTGTTGTTTGTTTACCTCCAACCATCAAAGCTACTATTTTGTTGACAGCCGATCAATGATCACAACGACGGGAGGAGACCAGCAGCCGATTTTGACGTCAGGGAGCCCGGTGATCGCGCACAAAGATCACGCTCCGATCAATTGGTCGTTTTTCCTGAACAGATCGACAGCTGATCGATGGGCCTTGATAGGGGTGGCTGGGGGGTTAAGACCTTTCCCTATGTCCGGATCATCATCAGATCGGTTTCTGATCAGTGATCGGTGCCATGGTACGACTTTTGCAGATCACATTATAACTCGCTTTAAACGAACCCTAGAAAAACTCTTTAGTTATCAAAAAATAGAGCAAAAATCTTAAGCACATTCAAATTCATCCCTCATGAAAAAAGTTGTGATCAAAATAACTTTTCGAAGCCTAAGAATAATTCTAACTTGTAAGAATAATTCGAATGGACTTATTAGTCCCTTTTTATATAACGAAATTTTTATGCTCTATTTTCGCGCACTTAGCTCATTTATCTAGGTTTCGTTTAAACAAAGTTACAATTACCAAATGATGAAAAATCTGCAAAAATCGGCACGCCATCGGGACCAATTATAGAGATTTGGCAAAATGCTAATCTTAGCGGCGCCGAAATTAGTGCTCTAACCGTCTGCTACCGGCGGGAATGCATTATCGGCCTTTTAGTCTAAGCTTTTTTTAAAAAAAAACTCGAATTTAGGCTTCTTGGGCACCGAATCATAATCAGGGATGTCCATCATACAATTTTGGACGGAAATTTTGTCATCAAAATTTCGACATTCGCTTTTTTCGGTGGCGATAAGTTCCATCCCTGCTGATCTCTAAGTTGTTGTCCTGCCTAACTTGTCGTAAAAGTTGTCAGAGAGCTATTTTCACCCTTAGTTGGCATAATTGTAATTGGCCACATCTCTCGAGGGGCATCCACCTCCCCCCCCCCTCGTCTTTGGCTCCGATTTGTTCGGCTCATTGAATATTCATGGGCTCCCCTAGTCCCCCTCTCCCCTTCCCTTTTGGCGGTCAAAAAGCGCTTATTTTCGTTCCCCCAACAACAATCAATTGGGCTGCTTATAGGCAAAATTTTTGGGGTTTCCGCAACAACTTTCCGCCCCAACGAACCCCCCTCCCATGTGGCACTTTTGATGTTTGATCATCCAGCTTCCAGCAGTGAACCTTGACTTTTTCAGAGATTTTTCCTAAAGGGACGGTGTAGCGCAGTGGCAGTGCTCTTGCTCACCAAAGGGATGAAGTCGGCGGATCTCTTCCAATACCAATTTGGAACAAATTGCCAATTGCAAATCCGGAGTTCCAATGTTTTTGGTCCAAATTTTTTTCGGAATGCAAAAAAAATTCAACTTTGTCTAATCTGCGATTAATTAAAAAAAAAATTTTGATCATCCATTCCATCCAAATGGTGCCAAACATTTCCGAGAATCCGGATCAGCCTAATCCAAAGATGAGAATAAAGTCCCAGATAGCTCGGGATCCCTCTTTTGGAATTTCCCAATCTTTCCCCCATTCCAACAGGATGGTCGTGCCAAAAGTTCCTGGAATTCCCGTGGTTTCCCTGCCATCCTCGTGGAATTCCCGAGAATTGCTCCTCAGAAATTCCCGGAGGATTTCCAGGATTCCGAATGCGGAATAATGGCCAAGTTTTTTCTGTAATTTCCACAAACATGGCCACCAACATCGACGGATGGGGGGATACCCTCGGGGTGGCGCGTGACTGACACCCATTAAATTGCCTCCGTCTCGATGGCACAAAACACGCCGCTAATTGCGGCCCCAAGGGATGTGCCAATTTGGCCAAAAGTGCCAAGAAGGCATTCTTGCGGACGAATGGTTGAAGGGAGTATTTTCCTTTTGCCGCTTCCATTTTTGCCATTTTTACATTCGGAGATGGACAAAATGAAGAATTTGGTCCGGAATTGTTCGCCCATCCATGATGGCCTCTTTTGTCAAAAAAACACTATTATAATAATTTCCATCTCATTTTGCGCGGAATTCTTCCCACAATTGTACTAAAAGTGCCAATGAATGTCCTAAAAGTGCCAAAATTATCATAAATTTGAAAAAAAAATTGTAATCAAGCAATTCAAAATTGTGCCAAAAATGCCAAAGAGATCTGAAAAATTGTGCCAAAAGTGCCAAATAAAACCCGAATCTGGGGTCAAAACTATCTATCAAAAATGTGCCGAATACCTAAATCCCAAAGTGTGCCAAAAATAGACAGGGTCTTCAATTCAATTACCTATGTATGCCATGTCAAAAAAACAAAGCAAAAATTGTTCCAAAAATGTCAATGAAACCAAATTGTGCCAAAAGTGTCAGAGGAAAAACAAAATTTGTGCCACAAATTTAATTGTGCCAAAGTCGAGCTTGGGCCAATTCCTTCTCTCTTTTCTCCCTCTTCTCCTCTCTTCTCTTTCGCCACTGTTCACTCTCTTTTTTTCTCTCTTCGTCTTCCCACCCCCTCTCTCCTCTTGGCCATCCCACAATTGGTGCCATTAGCGGCCAGATTCTCGGCCCTCCGGAATCCGGGGATCTTCCTCTTCCTCCCTCATTAATGCCCTGCGAAAAAATTGTAAATATTTTTCTCTATTTTTTTTTTTGACTTTCTGGTTTTTGGCCAATTATCAAAGGGTATTATTGTAATCGTAGGATTTCCTTGTGAGCCCATCGGTGACGCATTGGATTGGTTTGCCGATTTCCGCTGGCTCGGGTTCAATTCCGGTTCTTAATAGGCAGATTTCACATTTTGTCCACCCGTAATTTGCGTTTTCCATAATTGTTGGGTGACGTCCACATATAATTTTGGTGGCCAAACACACCACTTAATAATACACCAGCATCAGTAGCTCACTCACCAAGTCAGTTAGAAATAGCTCCTTATAGGTATCGATTCCTGTATTAGACCCCCCGGGGGATTTATTTTTCAACCCCTCTTCAGAGAGGAGGTCTATTACAGAAGGGGGACTTAATACGTGAAATACGGTATGTAAAATATGTTTTAAATTTTAAAAATTCACTTTAAAGACATCAATACATAAGGATTCGAATTGTGCCAAAAGTATCAAAAGGGATAAAAATGTGCTAAAAAATTCCTCGCTTTTCCCAAAGGACCACATTGATCATATTTTTGGTTTTCTGATCATTGTTTTCCTACTGGGAATAATCACATCGGTGCTAGGACGTTAAAAAAAATTCCCCAATGTGGCCAGTCTGGCCGAAAACTTTTTTCTTAGACCAGTTAGACCAAAAGTGTAAAAAGCAAAAATGTGCAGAATTTTATGCTGATTCGAATAGTATTTTATTTTTTCGAAATTCGGTCAAAAAGTTCGAAATATCCCCTAAAACCTTTTTTCGGTATTTCGGGAAAATTTCGAACATTTTGGCCGAATTTCGCGAAAATAAAAATAGCAACAGATAGAGAATAAAATTCTGCGCATTTTTACTTTTTATACTTTTGGTCTAACTGGTCTAAAAAAAAGTTTTCGGCCAGACTGGCCACATTGAGGAATTTTTTTAACGTCCTAGCACCGAACAGCAGGTGTCCACAATTTTTCGTCTGCCGGATTTCCAATTTTCTATACTATTCCCGAAATCCCGGAGTTCAGTTAGGTATCTATCGTTTCCTCCGCAATTTCCGCGGTCCCTGGCTTTTTTGGTCCCCTGTACCTGGGAACTTTCGTTCCCCGGGATTTTCGAATTCCTCTATTCCAAAATTCCCAAAGGGTTCGGTTCTTTGGTCTTTTCGGGCCCCCTGTGATCTATGATCCCTTCTTCCCCTGCAAATTCCCCAACTTCCGGTCCCCATAAACACATTTTGCTTCCCCTCAAGGGGCCTCTAATGTCTAATCCCCTCCTACTGCTCCAGCAATTATCAGCCCCCTCAATGTTTATATGACATGACATGATGTCCTTGGGGAGCAAAATGCCATTTAGCTATAGGTATCAGCAGCAGAAGAAATTACTAACCAACCCCAATCACATCATCCTGAGATTTTGTTGGCAATATTTCGATTCCTCCACCGCCGGTCGTCGCTTTTTTTCATCAACCCGGAAGATTTTCGCTCTTTTCCGCGAAGACAACAAATGGGCAAAAATTACTTCCGTTTCCCTCTCTTTCTTTTTAGAGGCAATTTGACACCAATTTGCATTTGTTTGTCCCCCAAAATTGGCCTTTCTTTCCCCCTCCTCTCAAAGGGGCAAATTGTGCCAATTTTCGGCACTTTTCTTTAGATGCCAAAACATTTCCGCGTAATTTTTGGTATAAAAAGGATCCTCTAGCTGCCGAGAAAAATTCGAATGGTTAGACCACCAAAAAAAGGTGATCGGACTGATCTGACAATCCCTGATCACTGATCACCCGTCGATCTCTGATACATAATTCGAGACCTTTGATCCCAAAAAAATCCCTCCAATTTTCGGCACTTTTCGCCAAAATTTCCGCGTAATTTTAAAAAGGGTTCTCTATTTGTCGAAAAAAATGCCCTGGAACGATCCGAACAATTAGACCACCTAAAATGTGATCTAAAATCCCTGATCACCCATGATCTTTGATCTTTGGTCCCCATAAAGTGCCTTTCGGCACAATTTTTCTTCCATTTTTCGTCATTGCTTTCCCAGTTCCTCCTGCTCTCCCCGTCGTCCAATTTCCGCCAATGCCATTGGCAGATGCTCCCCATCCCCCTCCTACTCCTAAATCCTTGATTTTTGCTCTCGCCGATGCCGTTTATGGCGAGTTTAAGTATGAATATGGGGTGGTCTTCCGACATTTTTCCCCCATTTTCTCCTCATAGGAGCAAAGTTCTGCAAAATAATTTTAGAAGTTGCTTTAATCTATTTAATCCATTTTATTTTAACACACTTTTATGCATTTTTTAAACATTTTGTCGCGATTTTGTGCTATTAAAATTCAATTTTTCCATATTCACGGGGGATGAAGTCCCTCGAACCTACATATAGTACATGTGGTGCAAAGACATTAAAATGTGCATGTGCCAATCTGGCCAAAAACTTTTTTTAAGTTTATTAGGCCAATGATATACCATAAAAAGTCAAAAGTCATTGTGCTGAATTTTATGCTCTCTGGTCGACCAAAAACTTCGAAATTTTTCTAAAAAAATAAAAAATAGGGTTTTCCATAAGAAGTTCGAAATTTTGGCCCGAATTTCGAAAAATTAAAAAACCAATGATAGAGCATCAAATTCTGCACAACTTTGCTTTTATGCCTTCGGCCTAGCAAGTTTAAAAAAATTTTCGGCCAGATTGGCCTATGCGGCGGTTTTTTGGCGCCCCATTAGGTCATTATTGTATACCTTTTAGACTTCCAATCCATCCGTTTCATTCAAATCTCCATTTTGGCGCCTTTTCGCTTCGAAAAATGGACCGTCTTGCGGCCTGCCATCTGATGCACGGCTTCCTGCACGTGTCCGGCTCCGACCGGGGCCATCATGCAAGTGCGCCAAATTGCCAAAACGTGAAGCGGTCCTTATCCCTGGCCGATCGCCGCGGGCTGATCTCGAACGGACGCGGTGGCGCGCGCGGACTGATCTCGCCGCCTGCGGCAACGGCGAGCGTCGCGCGCAGCGGTGCGCGTTCCGCAACCGCTCCCGAGGACGAGTGGGAGGGGTTGGCGCGACGCATGCACGGCAAGTCATCCGTATGAGCAAAATCTATGTTACAAAGATTTTTCCGCTTCCGCAAAAACCCAAAATCTGTGTTCCAAAAGATTTTTCCGCTTCCGCAAAAACCCAAAATCTGTGTTCCAAAAGATTTTTCCGCTTCCGCAAACCCAAAAATCTGTGTCCCAAAAAAATTTTCTGCTTCCGCAAAACCCAAAAATCCATGTTCCAAAAAATTTTCCGCTTACGCAAAACCCAAAAATCTGTGTTCCAAAAAATTTTCCGCTTACGCAAAACCCAAAAATCTGTGTTCCAAAGATTTTCCGCTTCCGAAAAATCCTAAAATCTGTGTTCCAAAGATTTTTCCGCTTCCGTAAAATCCAAAAATCTGTGTTCCAAAGATTTTTCCGTTTCCGCAAAACCGCTTCTCATCTTCTATAGACGACCTTATCTTCTCAGGCCATTCCCTGACCCGGCGCATGCGCGAGTGGGGCGTGCCAATGGTCGCGCCGGACGCGATGGGCACTGCGATGCCCTTTCCGGCAATGGGCTTTGGCACAGGCGTCAGCGGCATCGAATCCGCTCGCGCGCGGCGGAGGGGGCGGTCTGCAGCCGCAGCGCGAGAAACGACGCCTGCACAAGCGGTAAATACTAGAGACCGGACCCGGCCCGGACTTTTCTCGGGTCCGGCTTTTTTGAGGGGACCCCTAACTTTCCCGGACCCGGACTTTTCCCGGACTCCGGCTTCCAGATCCGGTCCGAAGGTGTCCCCAAAATCTGGGTCCGGGTCCTGTTTTTTTTTAAATTTCGGTCTATAGTAAACGCCTTTCCGGAAGCGCCTCCGGAATCAATTTTAGCTTTTCGAAAAAAATTTTGCAGTTTCCCTGGGCACGCGACAGCTCCGCGGGCCAGCTGCTGGTGTCGCTGCAGTATTGCGCGTCCAACGGACAACTGTACGTGCATGTTGTGCGCGCTTCCGGACTGCAGAACGCATCCGGTATGGTGCCTTTCCGGACTTGCTTAATACATATCCGCTTCCCCAGCAGGCCCTCCCTCTTTGGCGTTGTGGCTGTTGCGCGCTGATCCCGATGCGGTGGTTGAGAAGCGTGAGGCGTCTTCCAGTGGAATCGTGGGCGCGCGTCGCTACTCGTCCCCGGTGTTCGACGCGCACTTTGTGTTCCAGGTGGAGCCCGCGGAAATGAACCAGCTGGCGCTGGTTGTCATGGTTGGTAACGGATTCGGATTCCACAGTATCATTTACTGTCCTCTCACTCTCTGCCCTTGGATTCTTCAGTATCTTTCTTTTCCTCTCGCTCTCTGCTCTTTCCTTTCTTTCTGCCTCTCTGATTCCACACTATCTCTTTTTTCTCTATATCTCTGCCCCTCAGATTCTACATATCTCTCACAGTCTGCCCCTCGGTTTCTACAGTATCTTTCCCTGTTCTTTCGCTCTCTATCCACTGGCATTCTACAATCTACAATATCTCTCACAGTCTGCCCCTCGGATTCTACAGTATCTTTCCCTGTCCTTTCGCTCTCTATCCACTGGCATTCTACAATATCTCTCTAAATTTTCTCTGCCTCTCTGCAGGTCATGGACTGCGTTGTTGAGCTTGGTCACTGCATGCTAGGCGAGTTGCAGGGCGTGCGCGAGGCAGGCGCGCGTCATTGGCGCGAGGCCCTTGCGCGTCCGGAACGCGCGGTGGCCCAATGGCATCGGTTGAGCACGGAATGGTAGAGGAACATGAGGAACAACATGGATCAAATTGTTATTTATTATCGAAACGATTATTTTCACAATGTGAAATATTTGAATTTTGAGAAATTGGCGCCAAAATTTTTAAAGTTTGAATTTGGCCAAACTTCCGGGTTTATGCACTTCCGAATTTGAATTATAGTTAGACATTTTGAGAAAACACGTACCAGTGTCACGTACCAGTAGTCAGGGGGACACGTTTGACGTAGTCAAGTATTAGAGAAAAGTACGGTTTGTAGCGTTTTAGAGTTCGAATTTGGCCAAATTTCCGCGTTCATGCCTTCCCGTAAGATATTTCGAATTCTATTTTCCGGGTAGGTTGTGATGTCGGGGTTCGAATATTCGCCATAATTTGGACTAGAGTTATACAGGGTGCGCTAAAAAAATGCGCCGCAGTAAATTGTAAATAACTTTTTTATTAAATGAAAAAATTACAATCATAAATATGCAAAATATGCGCAACAAAATGGGGAAAAATTACAATTATTAAGATTCAAAATGTCCGCCCTTAGCCCGAATACAGAGACGAAGTCGTGAGGAAAAATTTTCGACGATGGCACGCAGCTCTTGGACCGGAATTTTGTCCCATTCTCTATGAAGGGCCTGCATAAGCGACTCCAAATTTTTATGTGGAGTAGCACATGCCCTGGCCTCCAAAATGGCCCAGATGGAATAATCCATCGGGTTCAGATCGGGAGAATATGGGGGCCATTCTTGAGATGATATGAACCCGGGCAGATGGTCCCGGCACCAGGTCTGAACTTCGAGGTCCTTTTGAGTAGGGACAAAATGCAAATGAAAAATCCGCTCTTCGGCCCAAAAAGTAACCATAGAACGAGGTTTCAGAATGCCACGGAGATTTTCCCCTATATGAGAAATTTTGTTGATTTGGACCCCTAGGCAGCCAAAAATCAGCGTTTTTCTGCCCATGGTGAAATTCCGGCACAAACCATAACTCATAGGGCCTTTTGAAATGACTGACTATACGATCAGAAAGAGCAGTTTTTTCTGCCTCTACTATGTCATTTTGATGATTATGGATAGGTTCGATTGTGAAAAAATTTCGTCCAGAAGAAGGATGGGGGGTACCTGCGTGCCGCTAGAGGCGCAATCGATATCTTTGGGCCCAAATTTCTTCATTTGATTTGCAAGCTAAGCTGAATTTTTTATGGTTTGTAGGGCCTGAGATATAGTTCATTTTTGGCCATAAGTTAGACTGATTTCCTTTTCATCCCGGTCTAGTATCCGATTATTTTCTTGGAAATCCAGAGATTGTGGTATACTGACTTCTTGAGCCTCTGCTGAATCCATTGGGTATTGAGAGACCTAGATCTCTAGCTCTTTTTGAAAGTCACTAGTGTACCATTCAACTTATGCATAAAAATTTAATTTTTTCCTTTGAAAATATTTTACTGGAATTTTTTGATAGTTTGGTAAACAGTCATCCTAGAGAAGCCAAGTAGGGTTGATATTTTGGAGGCTCATTTTCCCTACTTGGATAATGTTATTTCCGAAATTCAAAGAATAGATTTTATAGAGAATTGAATGGGCTATAATTTAAAAAAAATTAGAAAAGAATTGCTCAGCAATGAAAAAAACTAGAGAAAAAGAAATAGCGGCGCATTTTTTTTTGGCGCACCCTGTACATTTGAAAACACGTACCAGTGCCACGTACCAGTAATCAGGGGGACACGTATAACGTGGTCACGTATTAGAAACACGAGAAAAGTATGTATTATTAGAAACACGAGAAAAGTATTATGCACTTCCGGATTTGAATTAGAGTTAGACATTTTGAGAAAACACGAGCTGGCACGTGTCTGCAAAAACCAGTATATATACGTACTTCACAAAGTTCGTGTGCGTACTACGGTACTTGGCCTAACTCTAATTTGAACCCCGAATTTGGCGCCAATTAGTCAGTCATTCGTGTCAGAACTTGGCCCCCTTCTTCTCCGGCAACTTCTCCGGCATGGCCTTGTGCCGCGTTGCATGCACGCATGCAAACACGGTGACCACGAGCTGAAAAATTTGAATTTTTCATGCATGAAAAAACGGTGAGGGTCGTTTGAGTCTCCACGATTCAGTCCCCAGATAAAATGGAGTACCCTCGCTTAAAACGTAACCTGGAGAAATGAGGTTGGTGTCAAAAGATAGGTCTAAATGTCTGCTATAAAATTGCAAAAGATCCCATCTGGATTGACCTAGTAGAAAAAAGTTATGGCCAGATCAAGTGATTATTTTGAATTCCGACCAATTAATCATTCGTATCTGGCCATAACTTTTTTCAACTTGGCCAATCCAGATGGTGTCTTTTGCAATTTTATAGTAGACATTTAGACCTATCTTTTGACACCATACCCATTTCTCCGGGTTACGTTTTAAGCGAGGGTACTCCATTTTACCCGGGGACTCAATCGTGGGGACTCTAACGACCGAGTCCGTGAAAAATTTTTTTTTGAAAAATGATCTTGCCAAGAATGCCAACACCGCGACGCCAATTTGGCCCATAGTTTCGTCGTCCTCGAGGCCACCTTTGCCTTTTCCAAAATAGGACATCTCCTGCTGTTGGTGCTGCTCCTGCTCCGGCTTCTCCTAATCGCCAAATTTAAATTTGAATTTTGGCGCCAAAACCTCATTGTTCTCCTGCTGCTGGTCATGAGCATGTACGGTTTGGGCCAGGAAGCGGGCCCAGCTCTGCACCACCATGGAGTCCTCGGGAAGCTCCGGGATCTTGTTGGTCCCATTAGGTGGTTCAACATCATCATCATTGGCCTGAAAAATTTCGCTAAAATTTCAAAATTTTTGGCTTACTGTAACGGTTGCAGTTTCTTCGGTAGCAACAGTTGCATCGTGCTCCTCATCCTCTTCGGATGATGAAGACGAGGATGAGGATGAAGATGAGGATGATTTTTTGCCATGTGTTTTTGGTTCAACACCTTGTACAGCTCCAACTCGGCCTTCCTGTCCCTGAAAATTTTCATGTTCCAAATGGTCCTCTGTGCACCTCCAACAATTATATGTAGTAAGCTTAAAAATTCGATCTCGTAATTCCCCCTCATCAGTGTCTGATAATTTATTGTCATTATACATTAAAGCAGGGGTCGCAGACGTCCTTTTTTTAAAGATTTGTCCTTTTTTGTCCTTTATTATTGAGAATTTCGAAAATTTTATTCAAAAATGACCAAATTCTTAAGAAAAAAGGACTAAATTTTCAAAATTTTCCGGCACTCCAAACAGTTTTTTTTAATTCCATAATCCATATGCAAGGAAATGTATAATAAAATTTCCAGATATCGAAAATTGTCTGAACAAATCGTTGCTTCTGAAAAATATACAATTTTTGCTTCTGAAAAATATACAACTTGATGATATGATTCGTTTAAAAAATTTTATTTATTTGATTACGATTTTTTTTAGGATTTTAATGGGTGTCCTTTTTTTCGACCCAAAAATCTTTAATTTTATGCTTGGTGTCCTTTTTTGGGCACCCGGGACCTGCGAGCCCTTCATTAAGGCCATTTGGTCCACGGTATTCGACTATTAGCATGTCCTTAAAGAGTATCCAAAAATTTGCAAAATCGCTGCCTAATAAATTATGGGTTTCTGAATAAATTTCCCTAGTCACCTGTGAAGCAATATCCTACCTAGATTGCGCAACTCAAACCCCAAAGTTACAAGTTTTACAACCTCGGCGGGTCGTTGGACTGCTCCAACTTCTTGGTTGGCACCGTTGTTCACCGGAAGGGGTCCAGGCTCGGGGATAGGATCTTCATGGGTTTGAGTTTCAAGCACCTTCTCACTGGGCTCCTCTCCCTGTACAGCTCCATCTTGGCGTGTGCCGATGGCCAATGGATCTTCAGCAGATGGTGCTGCTGTTCCACGCTTTTGCACCTGATATTGAGCAGTTTTTGGCCAAAAAGGTGGAATTTCGGCATTTTTCCATGCCTTCATCTCAGGCCCTTCCGCTTCCCGATCACTGATCAATGCTTCATCAATCAGTTTCTTCCGCAGGTCCACCAACTTCAAATCAAGCGGGCGGTCGTATATATATGTCCGATCACTTGCGGCGGAGGAGGAGGAAGAATAGGGCGACTTTGTTCCGCTTCCCATCGATCTTTCCGGATTCACTCGCGCCGAAGCAGACCCTCCTGATCCGGAACCCTTTCCTATCGATTCCGCGCCTGAATCCACGCTTATCGGGTCCATGCCGCGTCCTGATCCGGATCTAGCTTCCGCCGCTGATACTCCGGTGCCGGGTTCTGATGCCGTGCCGGATCCAGTTATGGATGGTCTTACGGCTTCCGCCAACATGTCACGCCCTGATCTGGCCTTACCGGATCCGGTTACGGTGTCTGATCTCGCGGATTCCTTGCCGGATCCGGTGCTAGACCTGGCCGATGTAATGCTGGATCCGGTCATGGACTCCGGATTTTCCGTGCCTCCATTGGCCAAAATTTGGCCAAATACGTATGGAATGGTGAGGAATAAAAGGGGCCAAATTGGGGCCACCATTTTGAGCACGATAGAAACGAATGTTGATGATCCGACAAAAATTGGTGGGTGATTTTTTTGTTGGGTGACAGAGATCCGCAAGCGAAAACAACGTCGCTAATCCCTGCCCCGGGTCCGACGATGATGATCTGCTGGTCCTACTAATCCGACACTGTCCAATTATTCCTCTTGTTATGAGTTTAATTATGTATGTGTAAAATTTAAAAAATTATTTCGACTGGAACTAGAAAAAAAAACGGAAAATTTGGTTCTAAACACTGGATTTTTTGAAGTGAGTATACATATGTATCTCTATTTATTTACTAGAGACCGTGATTTTTGAAAAAACCCTGACCCGGAGCTCGAATTTTTGAAATACACCTTGACCGGATCCAGACCCGAAGTCCGGGAAAAGTCCGAGTTCGGAAAGTTCGGGGGCCTCCTCTCTCCCCCCCCCCACCCAAAAAAAAAACTCTGGATCCAGAAGAAGTCCGGGCCGGGTCCGGCCTCGGTCTCTAATATATATTCTGGCCTCACAAGTCATTGTTGCCCTTTGATGCCGAATTTCCGGATGCCGATGATCATGTTTGGCCTAATAAGTTCATACATTGCGCATAACTTCCATTGGCCTTGGCATTGGCCCAGTTCATGTCAGTCACACAATTGTTGTTGTGTTTTACGTCAGGGTGACCATGTCCAAACCACAAAAATGTGGCATTTTTCTGAAAAAAGTGGCAAAAAAATGTGGCATTTTTAAAAACTGAACAAAAACCAAAAAAAATTATTCAAAAATATTTATTCCGCATATTTTTCACTACTTTTCACTTTGTCAAACAATTGTTGGTGGAAATAAAGAGATCTTTAAGAGCAGTCTTTGGCGGTGATGTACACTGTACGCTGCACGCAATTGCGGATTGCGGGAATTGCGGCCTTTTTTGGATTGCGAATTGCGGATTGCGAGTTGTGGAGTAAAAAAATCCGATAGCTCTAAGGGGGGTTCGGCGGTCCCGATAGCGGCCGCCGGAGAAAATTTTGGTAATTTTTGGCCACTTTCATAAGAAAATTGATCATTTTTTTTGAGGATAATTTTTAGAAAGAAACTTTATACATATATATGGTGAGGGTGGCGACGGTCCCGATAGGGGCCACCGGAGAAAATTTTGAAAATTCAGGCTCTTTTTCTTAAGAAAATTGAGAATTTTTTTGGTTAAAAGCACTTTTTATGAGGAATTTTTAAAGTATTAATAGGTGCCGGCGTCCCCGATAGGGGCCGCCGGAGAAAATTTTTGAGAATTTAGGTCATTTTCTTAAGAAAATTGATCATTTTTTGATCAAAATTCCAAATTTTCAAAAATGTGGCAAAATGTGGCAAATGCCACATAAATGTGGCTGTTTGGTCACCCTGGTTTTACGCTTTTGACAACATCAATCCCAGCAACAACAAAAACCATAAATTATGTCATCATTTTGTTGCTGCTGATTTGTGTGGGAACACACAAATTTGATTATTATTTCCACTGACGAAAAACTAATGGGTCCTGCTGGAAATTCCAAACATAATTCCCCTCCCCATAACCACATTGTGCCCAAACTTGGTGAGCAAAATAAACAAAAAACAAAAAGTGCAAAACATTGTTTTGTTGAGTGTTGACCATGTTGTTGGGGTGTTTTTGACTTCTCACAAGGTCATGTCAAGTTGATGATGTTTATGTTGTAGCCGATTCTGAATGTTCAGCCAAAACTGAAGCTGGGTGCCGAACATTTGCCAAACATGAAAAATTTAGTTTTGGGGCTCTACCACAAACATTCTGAAAGTCTCTACTCATTTTGTTCATCCGAACTTGATCAAAACATCATCCAAGCATCAAAACATCAGCCAGCTCGGATGATGTTTTGACCATGTCCGGATGAACAAATTGTTTGGGACTTTAAAATGTTTTTAGACCCCCCCCCCAAGCTAATGTTTTTGATGTTCTGTTCTCTATAGTTCACGATGTTTGGCCCCAGATACAGTTTCGGCTGAAATTCAAAATCTGCTTCAACATACATATTGTTAGGCCGTGAGTCACCCGTTCCCCCTATTTCTCCCTTCTCTAACTTTTAATGTACTCTGATCTTCCATCTCTCTTTTCCCACATCCGATCGCCTTAAAAGGCTTTGATGTTGAAGTGTTCTTGGTCATTCATCCCCACCATTATCCTGAGATAAAGATCCCTTTCAGAGATGTGTCATCAATTGGTTGGGGTCGGGAATGGGGGCTTAGGGACTGATCACCCCTGGGAACCCATCCTCGGAATGACCATTGCCCCGAACCTTCCCTGGACCCAAATCCCCAAAGGGTCCCTCCCCGTCGGCCTGACCGGCACGCCGCCGCTGGGCGACGCGTTACTNGGTTGACATTTCGCCGGCAGTTGGGAAAAATTAGTGTCCATTGATTGCGGAGGATTGCCGGGATGATGATGATTATAATGGGTATTCATTTGTGGATTGGCCGTTGAATGGGCTAAAGGGAAAGGAAGCAATTACCCACACCATTCAAAAGTCTGTGCAAAAAGAGGGAGAAAATAATCCAAAAGGTATTATAATAGATACCTAATGATAGATATAAAAAATCTGATATAAAAAGTGGTTGAATAGGAATATTAATATATA
>LDKF01000186.1:42140-55697 GCA_001026735.1 Rotylenchulus reniformis | reverse complement strand
AAAAAAAAATCCTCATTTTTGATTACAGTATAAAAAAGGGCAAAGAGCAAAGAGCGAACGTTTTCCCTTCCTTCCGAGGCAATCACTAATACGGTAGTGAACAGGGGAAAACACGTGAATACCATTCAAAGGATAGGTCGAACAGAAAGTTCATAGAGCTCTTAATGGATGTGTAATGTTGCTTTCCCATCGCCGCTCTTCCGTTCCACCGCCTATTCATCTTATGATTTCGCCCCTTTGGATGCTATCGGGGCGGAGGATCGTACGGACAGCCGGGGCCATTTGCCATTCACTTCCCCGCTGGGCTCTTTGTCTGATGTCTTCCCCTTTTCACAATCCCCCACAGTTACAGAAAAATGAAAAATGTGCATTTGGGGCTCCGAATGCTCATCTCATTTGAATTCTTTCAAAAGGGTCTAAATTTTTTTTTTTTGTTTTTTTTCCTTTTTCAAATTTTTTTTTTGGTATGGACTTTTAGTTGGAATTTATCTACCTCGGTAAAAACTCGATTTTTTTGTTTATGCTTAGACATATATTTCACATATTTGTTCGTGCTTATTATTATTTTTTTTATTTTTCAGCTCACAAAATCATTTCTCAACCCTCAGCACTCAACCTTCCAACATCAGCACAGTCAAAAGCATCGCAGCCTCGGCAGATTTTTGTGTGTGTCGCTTCTTCTGTGCGCTTCGGCAGATTTTCATTGGTGACCTAGCGTGTGGTGGTTGGACTGGACAGGACTAGCTTGTGCTTCGGCAATATCAGGTGGGTGATAAGGGTGTCCAAAATTTCGGAATATACCTAAATATGCCCGAAAATTTCGCCAGATATGACTTTTTTTTCAAACAGCATACATATTCCCCCATTTTCTCTTCGAAAATATTTTTCTAAAGAAGCACTTGGTGCATTTAGCACATTTTTTTTTCTTCGGCTCCAAAGTAGCCGACGGCCCTGATAGAGACCGCCGGAGAAAATTTTGATTTTTGAATATTCTTTCTTTAGAAAATTGGTCAATTTTTTGTCTCATTCATCTCTTTCTTCGGTACTATTCTGATCCCGTGATTTTTCAGGATTAGGGGAGAGGATACATATCCCCTCATTTTTCTCTTCGAAAACTAATGCTAACCGATGGTTAAAATTTTGAAAACTTCCGGAAGTTAGAATTAAGTTGATAATTTTTTTTTCTCTCTTTCATTTGTTTATTAGGTATCGTGTTCTGATTTCTTTTTGCCTAGGCATTCCAATTTTTTTTTGAACATCCATGTTTTTCTGAAATATGCACAAAGGGCTAGTATTTCGGCCTGGGATACCCATGTCCAGGAGTCGAACCTGAATTTTTTTTTATAGAGGTGTCGGCAGTCCTGATAGGGACCGCCGGAGAAAATTTTGAAATTTTAGATATTTCTTTAGATTTTTTTTTGTCTTGTTTCTTCTTTCCTCTGTACTGTTCTGACCCCATAATTTTTTCCCTCAGGGTTAGGGGAGGGGACACATAATCCTCGCACCCTTTATCAGACTTTTGAGCATTTTTTTTCTTCATTTGCTTTGCTGATGGTCCCATGTTATGATTTCCTTTATTTTGCTTAGGCATATCGAGATTTTTTTAAGGGTTTTCTCAAAAACATATTGATCTTATTTAGGGTATATTGTCTCTAGCATGAATTCTAAATGACTCATCGCAAAAGTGGCCAATATATGCCCAAAAATGCCTGAAGTTTTGGCCAAATATGTCAAAAAATCAAGATTTTTTTTTGCACAAACTGGATTCCCAAACTCTCGGTGGTCCCGATTAGAGCTTTTGGAATCTTTTTAGACATCAGAATTTTTTTTTTCATTTTTCTCTGAAACATTGTACAAAAAAAAACCTGAGGACTTTGGTTAATTTTTCTTCAAATTAAAAAAAAAATCTTTTCCAAATATAACGGTCATATGCATTATGCCCGTAAGTCAAAACATGCAAAATGAATGCACTTTTGGGCCGAAATTCTGAGCATTTTTTTTCAGATTCTGTCTATATTCTGACAATTTTAGTGCATATTGGTGCAGATCTTTGGAAAATTTTTGGGCATATAAATATCAGGCCATTTTTAGAGGATTTGAATTTCATTTTGTTTCTCCTGTTTAGGCCTCGGCAATTTTTATGATCAATTTTAATTTTTTTTCTCTCCTTTTCTCTTTCCTTGAGTAGGATTCTTTTCGGAATTTTTTTTTCTTTCTCCGGAAATCCCCTGAAAACTTAGACCTGATTAAGAATTATTAATAGTCCTCCATAAGGATAGAACCCCCATTTTTTTTTGCACTTTCTTTCCTTTGCCTCGGCATTTTTTTTCAGCTCTTCGATTTTATGAAGTGAAAGCATGTTGCATTAAAACATTATTTCTAATTTCCTTTTCTCTGATCATGTTTCTTATAGCAACTATAATAAGAAATTCCCTTCATAATACTTACCCCGAGGCCCAATTTGCATTTTAGCCTATAAACTATTTTTACCATATAGTTTATGACCAAATATGCATGTAATAAATGTTTTTAAGTTATCTGATGCATTTATGAGTATTTTTTTCTGAAATAGTTTAGCTTTTCGTAATTTTAGCAATTACTTTGACACTTTAGGCAATTTTTTCAAAAAAAAAAAACCCCTGATTTAATTTGTGAGATTCAATTTTTTTTTCTCTTCGAAATTCAAAATTTTTTTTTCTCAACCTGGTTTTTATTTAGCTTTTGAGTTTTTTTTCTCTCTTCTTTTGGTTTGATGATTTTCTGCTTTCTTTTAGTTTTTTTTTCTCGATTTTCCCTCTTCTCATCCGTTAATTTTCGGCATGGGGATCCTTAAAGAGAGATGTTTGATCTTCAGTTTTTTTTTCTTTTTCCTTTTCAAAACCATTTTTGCTCCCGATCCAACCTTTTTGGAAATATATTTGATTTTTTTTCTCTTCAAAATCATTTTCTGCTCCCGGCCCAAAAAAAAATGTGTTTGACTTTTTTAGTTGCCATTAGGATTGGAAATGAATAATGTCACACGGATTCAACCAAAAGTCTGATTTTGCTGTTTATTTATGTGAAATGGCTATTGGCTTGGGTCAATGGCCCAAGCAAGCTGTCTTTTCATTTTTGATTTCCCGATCAATCCAAATGGAGAAATGTTTTGAAGGGGATTTTCTTCGAGGTAGATAGTTTTTTTTCTCTCTCCTGATTTAAAAAAAATATGTATATATATTAAAAAAAAATAATATCAGTTCTTCCAGATCACTCTCTGTGGTGTGGCTTCGGCAACAACCAGTTTGTGCGACTACTGTATTTTTCTGAGTACTTGGCTTCGGCAGACAACAGCGCAGTGTTCGTGAGCAGACATCGAACAAAAGAAAAGAGGTTTTTTTTAATTTTAATTGGGCATTGTGAGAGAAAATTGTGGGATCAATAAGGGGGATAAGAGCGAAGCTTTGGCAAGAGAGAAAAAGAAATTAATTTGAAAGAGAGTAAATAAAATTTGATATTGCCTCGGCAGTAAAAATGGATGTGGATATCTCGGTTGTGAATAAAAGGTTGTTTGAAAATAAGCCCATGGAAGCTTCGGCAAAAATTTCGGATGTAGCTAGGGTCCACGACGATTTAATCGGCGTGGAGGAGGGAGTGAATAGGAACTGTCGGTCCTTGAACCGACGCTTGACTCAAACTGAAAATCGGACTAGGGAGATTGAAGCTGATGCGAACACTGGCTTTAAGGCAGTGGCCACTAGGATAGATACACTTGGGGAAAGGGTGGATGAGGTTGGCCAGAGTGTGGTGAATTTGAGAGCAGAGCTTGAAGCAAGAGATAGATTGGAGTTTGAAGATGGGAGAAGAAGTAGCGGGGGAAATGGCTTGTTCGGGAATTTTAATCGTCCAAACCCGCCGGCATTTCCACCGCCGCCACCCCCACCGCCTCAAGCAGCAGCAGTGGGTGCAGCAAGGGAGAATAGGAATGAAAGAGGGCATGTGCAATTCGAACCAATTGCACGTCTAGATGGAGAAATGGATCCTGAGCAAGAAGTGAATATTCTAGCTGATATGGGGTCTGGTTCTCCGCAACCAGGTGTATTCTCTGGTGAACTTGCTTCGGCATTCCAAGAGTGGGCGGTGCGTTTCATGGATTATGTTGATGTTTATGGTGGAAACTGGAATGAAACTGAAAAAGTCAATCGTTTGAAACTGCACCTCGGTGCGCACGCAAGAACAATTTTTGAGAATTTGACCCCTCTCGAGAAGGGCAATTTAGTCGCTGCGTTAGAAAACATAAAAACAGCTTGATAGTCCGCATTTTAGAGAACTAGCTTATAAGAAGCTAGCGGCATGCTATCAGAGGGATGGTGAATCAGTGAGCGAATTCATTAAACGTCTAGTTCCGCTAGTGAACACAACTTCAGCTCAAGTGCCGGCAGAGGTGAAGGAGGAAACTTTGTGCAGATGTCTGATGGAGAAAGTCCGACCCGAATATCAACGCTCTCTGCAGCTAGTTGGGCCACTGATTGGCAGAAAAGATTTTGACAAGCTGACGGCGTACATTCAGGAGTTGGAAGTCGCATTCGAGAGAGATGGAAACAGCAACAATTTTGGAGTCCATGCTTTGGCTCAACCAAGTCAAGTGCCTCGTGGAAAATTCACAACTTGGGGTCCATCTAATTCGAACAACACTCCAGTTGGACAGCGATTTTATCGCAAGGAAGAGGGACAGGGACCCAGAGTCCCGCCTCCACAGGGTAGATTTTATGGGAATCGTGGTCGAGGCAATTATAGGAATTATGGTCCTCAGCCTGACAGAAGATGGAACACCAAGCAATTCTGTCAGTATTGTAAACGTGTGGGTCATGAACAGTATAACTGCTACGAAAGAAAAAGGGACATGAGTGCTTCCTCTAGTAGATACAATAAGAATTGGAATCAAAGGGATGATAACTCGATGAGAAATGACTGGCGAAAGGAGAATAATCAGCTGAAGGGCATGATTGAGGATTTATCAGTACAGTTGCATGAAATGAAGATGAATAGAAATTATGCTTCGGCAGACAGAGGAAATGTTAAAGCGCTTCAGCCATTGGAAACACCAGCCATTATTGAGCCAACTGAGTCAGTAGTAATGGAAAAGCCATCTCCTAGTCCTACCAAAATTTCCAGTTGGGAAAGCAAAGGACAGAAGCCGAGTTCAAGCCAACTCCCTTGGACAGCTCTGATGTTCCTTATGGTTTTGTCTGCTGTTTCGGCCATCAACCCAGCCATGCTCCCTGAGAAGCCAATGATCTGCCAGACTCAGCAACAAGGTGTTCTGTGGGAGCTTCCAGAGATTCCGGCGTGTCCAAAAATTAATCTGAAAGCGGATTACACGCCTATGACTCAAGATAGAGAGTTATTCTTACCAAATAGCTTGGAATTCACTTCGAAAGCATGGGCTTGTAGGAAGCTTAAGAAGAATTCCAGAAAATACACCGCACTTTCGGGTGTGCCGATCGAAGGAAAGATGGATCCTACTGAATTGGATCTCACTTTGGAGGAGTGCAGACAAATGATAAAACACAAAAGTTGCAGCCTCGGCATTTTAAGAAATCGTGACAATCTGTGGCAGACTGAAAACAAGATTGATTTGACTCCTCGAATGTGGTTTTTCGGCTCTTTTTCGTGGAAAAATGTCTCGAGTGAGAACTGTTTTCTGTTTGAAAGTCGTGTTGACTCGCACTTCGGTGCCTCTTCAGTTGTTACACCGTTGGGTTTCGCTCGCGATTGCCCATATGAGAAAGGAAATTGCGTTCTTGATGATAAGACTGTGCTGATTTGGGAAGTCAGCGAAACAAAACGCTGCAGTTTCATTTCAATTGGAAAAAGGAGGGGTAAAATCATGGGAAGCGTCTGGCTCACAGATGATGGTGAGCTGGGATTGACTTTTGAGAATCCTTCCACTGTTGAATCGTGTGGCAAGAACATTGTGATTTCTGATCAGGGTTTAGGGTCCATAATCAGGCCTGAAGTAGTTTCGCCAAAGGTTACTAGCAGAAGAAAGCGGGAGATTCGAAAATCGAAGAAAACACGCAATCCAGCTGATGGATTAGTGACTTCCTCGCAGTTAGCCTCACAATTGACCTATCTGGACAAGGAAATAACAATAGCTGTGAATTTTGCTTTCACACAAACGTTCCGGTCTTTCTGTGAATTCATTGAAGACAATAGGCGTTGGGCTGAAGCGGCCTCTCTTTCGTCTCCAACTGAGCTTGCTCGCTCCATCTTTTCGAATCCATACCTTGTTGCTCGGAAAACGGCGAGGGCTCTTCTGAAAATTTGGCCATGCATTCCGCTTGAAAAGTCGGAGTTTGACTATCGTCCCACCAAGTTGAGTAGTGTTTGCTTTGAATTTTTACCAATCACTCTCAAGACGGAGAGTCAAGATAGATTGGCATTCTTGGACCCATCGACGATGATGGTGCTCCCGTCTTCGAGAAAGGCTCCATGTGAGGAGTTTCGCAAGTTGATTGTACAAATACATGGACAATCTTTGGAGATTGATCAGGTTGATGGAAAAATTACTTCGGTAGTCCCAAGCAAATTGAAGGCGCATGAATTGCGCATGAATATGACGAATTTAGTTCCTCTAATCGAGTCGCATGCATTCCACAAATTGGTGCTTTTAAATTTTACCGATATTAAAGAACATGCCTTTGTTAGTAATATGGTACGATTGAGCCAAATCTCTTATCGTATTCATGAAAAAGACACTGAAATATTGGCAACAGTCTCGCAAGAATGGGAGGAAGTCGAAAACAGCATGATTGCATCAGTTATTGGGGATTACAGGAAAACTTGGCTGATAATCCTTTCGATCCTGGTCCTGATAGTCACTGCCGACTTTGGCATCAGAATGGCATTGGTATTGGCAGAAGCATATGCAGGGAATGGTCGATTAGGAAGACTATTGATAGGTGATGCGGCACAGAGAGCAACGAGAGAATTGACAAACATTAGCTCGCCTCGTCTCGAAAGGACAATTNTGGCTCACAGATGATGGTGAGCTGGGATTGACTTTTGAGAATCCTTCCACTGTTGAATCGTGTGGCAAGAACATTGTGATTTCTGATCAGGGTTTAGGGTCCATAATCAGGCCTGAAGTAGTTTCGCCAAAGGTTACTAGCAGAAGAAAGCGGGAGATTCGAAAATCGAAGAAAACACGCAATCCAGCTGATGGATTAGTGACTTCCTCGCAGTTAGCCTCACAATTGACCTATCTGGACAAGGAAATAACAATAGCTGTGAATTTTGCTTTCACACAAACGTTCCGGTCTTTCTGTGAATTCATTGAAGACAATAGGCGTTGGGCTGAAGCGGCCTCTCTTTCGTCTCCAACTGAGCTTGCTCGCTCCATCTTTTCGAATCCATACCTTGTTGCTCGGAAAACGGCGAGGGCTCTTCTGAAAATTTGGCCATGCATTCCGCTTGAAAAGTCGGAGTTTGACTATCGTCCCACCAAGTTGAGTAGTGTTTGCTTTGAATTTTTACCAATCACTCTCAAGACGGAGAGTCAAGATAGATTGGCATTCTTGGACCCATCGACGATGATGGTGCTCCCGTCTTCGAGAAAGGCTCCATGTGAGGAGTTTCGCAAGTTGATTGTACAAATACATGGACAATCTTTGGAGATTGATCAGGTTGATGGAAAAATTACTTCGGTAGTCCCAAGCAAATTGAAGGCGCATGAATTGCGCATGAATATGACGAATTTAGTTCCTCTAATCGAGTCGCATGCATTCCACAAATTGGTGCTTTTAAATTTTACCGATATTAAAGAACATGCCTTTGTTAGTAATATGGTACGATTGAGCCAAATCTCTTATCGTATTCATGAAAAAGACACTGAAATATTGGCAACAGTCTCGCAAGAATGGGAGGAAGTCGAAAACAGCATGATTGCATCAGTTATTGGGGATTACAGGAAAACTTGGCTGATAATCCTTTCGATCCTGGTCCTGATAGTCACTGCCGACTTTGGCATCAGAATGGCATTGGTATTGGCAGAAGCATATGCAGGGAATGGTCGATTAGGAAGACTATTGATAGGTGATGCGGCACAGAGAGCAACGAGAGAATTGACAAACATTAGCTCGCCTCGTCTCGAAAGGACAATTAAGGACGAAACCTATCTTGAGCCAATCAGGCCTCAGTGGCCTCCCAAAATTAGATCATTGCGGAAATCAGCTCAGCGTGGGAGCAAGCGAAAGTACGCGGAAACCAGTCTTGCTGTAGTCACCAGTGTGGTAATCATCGTTGCACTATTTCTGCCCAAGGCTGAAGCCTTACCAGCCTCTGACATTAATACACAGAGCAACGACATTGGCTTGCCGATCGCCAGTCCGATTTTGATTCAATTTTTGTTTGTGTTAATTTTCGTCTTGATTCAATATCTACTTGCTTTGGGTTTCCAGTATGCCATTGGTGAGAGAGCGTTTCATCATCCTGATGAAACTGATTCAATTTCCTCAGAGCATGATGAACATGATTCTCGATCGGTTGATTTGAATTTACCTTCGCCTCGGTATGAAAACGGCATGGAAACTACTGATTCGTACCAGAGAGAAATTCTGGAATCTTTCTTCCGTAGGACTTTTGGCCAAAATTGGGTGTCGGAATCGTTTGATGAAGCGTATTCGACACTAGCACTTATGCTTTTTACTGATTATATCCTTGTGAGGGTAGAGTCTCCCTGTGAAACGGTCAACCTTAAGGCATTAGAAATTGTAGGTCAGCGCGCGTTTGTGGAAGCCAAGGACCCAGATGCTACTATGGAAGGTTTTATAAGACTGGGAACTAATCATGTAGAGTTAGTTCGCTTGGAATACCATTCAGACACTTCTACTAGGTCAAATTCTATTGCTTCTACTTCGTCATTGCTTAGGCAGGATGAGAACGATGAATATTTTGCGTCTTTGAGTCCGATTGAAGAAAGTTGGCATCATATCGGCAGCATGGGATCAGCCACAAGGATGGCGGTAGCTGAGGTCATGTTAAATGGCGTCCCACTCAAATGTTTAGTCGACACAGGGTCTAGCTCTTCTGTAGCACCCAGATGTCTCGCTGATTATTTGGGAACTCAAACTTTTCCGGCCGAGGCCAATTTAATGAGTGCATCAGGACATCCAGTACGCGTGTGGGAAGCGACCAATGTTAGCTTATCTGTAGCTGGATTCACAGCCGACATTAGGATTCGTCTTTTCGAGAATGACTTGTCCTGGACAATGCGTCATTATCACTTCATCTTGGGCTGTGATGCTTTTGCTTTGTTGCCTCCGCTGACATTTGACTTTAAGACAAATCAGCTACACATAGGCGGAAAAGCTCTGAATTTGGGTCGACCGGATAAATTGTTGAACAATCTAAGAATCTGTGCGAGCAGCACGATTGAGCTGAATCCGAATGAGCAGTGCATAGTGAAGGCAAATGTCAAATATCCTCTTCCGCTTAGGCATGATGTGATTTTCACTGAGCTTAGTCAAAAGTTAGAGGAAGATGGCATTGGCTCTCTTCCAACCTTGAGTAAGGTGACCCAGGAGAGCACAATGCCGGTGATTTTGGTGAATCCCACAGAGACTATGGTGAGGGTTTTCGAAGGGACCACTTTGGGTTATGGTCAGGAGGTGACTGAGACAGAACATTGCAGCGTTTTTGCGGATCATAGTGCTTCGGCAGCTGAATGTGAAATCAATGCTTTGGGAAGAGATGAGATTGAAATTGATCCTAAATACAAAATTGACTTCGGAAAATCATCGGTCAAAGGAGTTGAGTTAGAAAAGTTAAAAAATCTTTGTGAGGAGTTCTCNTTCTACTTCGTCATTGCTTAGGCAGGATGAGAACGATGAATATTTTGCGTCTTTGAGTCCGATTGAAGAAAGTTGGCATCATATCGGCAGCATGGGATCAGCCACAAGGATGGCGGTAGCTGAGGTCATGTTAAATGGCGTCCCACTCAAATGTTTAGTCGACACAGGGTCTAGCTCTTCTGTAGCACCCAGATGTCTCGCTGATTATTTGGGAACTCAAACTTTTCCGGCCGAGGCCAATTTAATGAGTGCATCAGGACATCCAGTACGCGTGTGGGAAGCGACCAATGTTAGCTTATCTGTAGCTGGATTCACAGCCGACATTAGGATTCGTCTTTTCGAGAATGACTTGTCCTGGACAATGCGTCATTATCACTTCATCTTGGGCTGTGATGCTTTTGCTTTGTTGCCTCCGCTGACATTTGACTTTAAGACAAATCAGCTACACATAGGCGGAAAAGCTCTGAATTTGGGTCGACCGGATAAATTGTTGAACAATCTAAGAATCTGTGCGAGCAGCACGATTGAGCTGAATCCGAATGAGCAGTGCATAGTGAAGGCAAATGTCAAATATCCTCTTCCGCTTAGGCATGATGTGATTTTCACTGAGCTTAGTCAAAAGTTAGAGGAAGATGGCATTGGCTCTCTTCCAACCTTGAGTAAGGTGACCCAGGAGAGCACAATGCCGGTGATTTTGGTGAATCCCACAGAGACTATGGTGAGGGTTTTCGAAGGGACCACTTTGGGTTATGGTCAGGAGGTGACTGAGACAGAACATTGCAGCGTTTTTGCGGATCATAGTGCTTCGGCAGCTGAATGTGAAATCAATGCTTTGGGAAGAGATGAGATTGAAATTGATCCTAAATACAAAATTGACTTCGGAAAATCATCGGTCAAAGGAGTTGAGTTAGAAAAGTTAAAAAATCTTTGTGAGGAGTTCTCGGATATTTTTAGCAAGAGCCAGTATGACTTAGGGACTTGTACAGCTGGAGAACATGACATAGTAACGACAACTGAGGAACCCATCGCATCCAGACCGCACAGAACTCCATTCAAGTACAGAGATGAGCTGCAAAAACACATTGATCAACTTTTAGCGTCAGGGGTCATGGTTGAATCGGACACCCCGTGGGTGTCGAACATTGTTTTGGTACAGAAGAAGGACGGTGGGCTTCGGCCGTGTATTGATTTTAGAAAACTTAATGAGGTCACTGTACCCGATCATTTCCCATTACCAAGACTGGAGTCAGTCATGGAACGAATAGGCGGTTGCAAATTTTACACATCCCTTGACTTGGCAAGCGGATATCTCCAGATAAAGCTAAGTGAAAGAGCTTCACGGAAATGTGGCCTTATCACTGAAGATAAAGTGTATCAAATGGTAAATTTGCCATTTGGTTTGAAAAATGCAACCAGCGCGTTTGCGAGAGTCATGGCACATGTTCTGACGGGTTTAGAGAATGTGATCGCATATGTTGACGATATCCTGATTTTTACAAAGTCAGATGACTTTGATGAGCATCTAAAGGCGATTAGATGCGTATTTGAAAGATTTAGACGTTTTAATTTGAAATTGAGTCCAAAAAAGTGTGTTTTCGCGACTATTAGGATGGAATTTTTGGGGCATATCGTGAGCGAAAATGGATATACTCCAAGCCTCGGCAAGATTGAGATTATTCAGAGTCTGAAAACCCCGACCAGTGTTAAAGATGTGAGGAGAGTTGTGGGGATGGCCGGGTTCTTTCGGAAGCACGTCAAGAACTTTGCCACAATTGTAGAACCTCTGACGCAATTGACAAGAAAAGAGAAGGTTTTTGTTTGGGGAAATGAGCAACAAATTGCTTTTGAAGAAATTAAGAATATTCTGTCCAGCAGTCCAGTTCTGAGTTTTCCGGACTACTCAAAACCTTTTCACATATTTTGTGATGCGTCTCTTGTTGGTCAAGGTGGTGCTTTGATGCAGTGGGACGAAGAGAAGGATCTGTTTAGTGCAGTTGCCTATTGTAGCAGGACACTTTCGAATGCGGAGCGCAAATGGCCTCCGGTGCAGGTTGAACTCGGTGCCATTATCTATGCGCTTCGGCAGTTTAAGCCATTTATTTTCATGTCCTCCGTAGAACTACATACGGATCATAAGCCATTGGCCTTCTTGTTGAAGAAAGCAGAGACTCACCAGCATTTGGCGCGTTGGCTTGTTGAATTGCAAAATTATAACATAAAAATAGTCCATGTGGCTGGCAAGCAAAACTCTCTGGCCGATGCGCTCTCCAGAATTCCGCATGAAGACCTGAGTCCAGAAGAGCTTGAAAAAGTAAAAGAGTTAGATGATATCGCTGAATTCCCAATTTGTCTTGCTTTGTCTGAAAGACCTAGAATGGTCCATGAAAAATTTGGCTTAACGATGTCAATTCGATCGTTGGAAGGAGAAATCCAAGCAGTTGACATCAAAAAGGAGCAAGAAGAAGACCCTGAATCTTCGATTTTGATTGGATTTTTGAGAACTAGCAAATTTCCTGAAAATTTGACCGAAGATGAGAAAGACAGCTTTACGCTGATTGCCAAGGACCTTTGTTTGGATTCTGGCATTTTATTTTTCCACCACAAGGATTCAAAACCTAGGTTGTATGTCCCGGCGAGTCTGAGGGCCCTGATTTTTGATTCGTTTCATACCACCAAGCTAGGTGGCGGACACATGGATTTCAGCAAAACTTATAAAAAGTGTAGGAAATATTTTTGGCCCCGCATGCACTCTGACCTAGTCACGTGGCACAAGCAGTGCATCACTTGTCAGCTTCGGCATTCCCCTTGTCCTCCATATCGTGCAGAGATGTGCACTCCACCAGTGAATACCTTGTTCGCTAAGGTCGGCCTTGATTTGGCAGGACCATTTCCAAAAACCCAAAAAGGGAATAAACATATTTTGAATATAGTTTGTTGGTTCACAAAATTTGTGATCTCGGTTCCTCTTCCGGATGCAAAGGCTACGACTATCGCTTCGGCATTTCTCAAGAATTGTTATTTGCGCTTCGGCGGTTGCACCGAATTAATTTCCGACAATGCTACGGCATTTACATCGGACTTTTTCAAAAGTCTTTGTTCTATGTTGTATATTAATAAGACCTATGCCATTCCTCATTGGAGTCAGGGCAACTCGGTCACAGAGAGGTCATTTCGGACCTTTCATAATATACTTTCTAAGTATATTTCGAAGGAACAGCCCGATTTCGATGAACACTTGGAATTCGCCAATTTTTGTTATAACACTTCGGTGCACCACTCTACGAATGAGACTCCTTTCTTTTTGATGTATGGGCGGGACCCAATATTTTGTGTTGATTTGATTCTGGACCCTCGGGTCAGGGAACCGGGAGTAACCCACGATGAGAATGAAGTCAAGCAAAAGTTGGTGATGACTTTGAGAAGAGCGTGGCAATGTGCTGATGAGGCAAATAAAGAATCCCAGGCTAGATCCAAGAAATATTATGACAGATTGATGAGGAACCCGACCATAACGGTGGGGGATCGGGTATTGCTTAGGAACTACGCTGGGAAGGTCGGAACGTCACGCAAATTCCATTTGCCGTGGCGGGGAGTTTTCCGAGTGATAGGGATAAGTGGGGTTAAGGTAACCATCGTAAGCTGCAACTCTCCGCAGAGCAACCCTCGGATAGTTCACATAAACCAGTTAAAGAAATGCGTAGAACCAATTGGCCCTCCAATTTCTACG
>LDKF01000186.1:16213-42040 GCA_001026735.1 Rotylenchulus reniformis | reverse complement strand
AGCGGTGGCAGGCTGATTTTTCAGCAAGCACCGCCCGGTGTGGGCAAAACGCTTGTTGCGGTGACGGCGGCCTCATCTCTGATCGAGAATCAGTCCGAAAAGGTGGCGATTGTGACGGCGGCGAATTTGCCCTTGGCAAATTTGGCGAGTGTGTTGGAGGAGGTTCTTGGCGAGGAAGAAATGTTGGCGAGTGGATCTTTGGCGTTGTTTTCCGGCTATGCGAAGGACAGATACAGATTGGTGCTCGAACGGCTTCGGCAGTACATGCTGGTCTCAAAAGTGAAGTCTGAAGAAGTCATTTCGAAAATTGACAAGGGGGATCGGAAATTGTTTGATGAGTATTGTAAGGATTTTGAGGTGCGTCCTCGTTTGACAAATGAGCGAAGAATTGCGACTTTGGTCTCGCAGGTGGAGGATGATCGGGTTGTGTTCGCAACGGCGAATTTGGCTGAGGACTTGTGCAATTCATCGCTTCGGGGCACAACTGCGTTGATCTTCGACGAGGCGACACAGGGCTCTTGGGTGCAACTTGTACATCTCGTGGCGAATCTCCCTGAGTTGAAGAGAGTCTTCGTGACAGGCGATCGGTTTCAGCTCGGAGTTCACCTCCAGAAGTTGCCTGCTCTCCTACAGTCGGGCTTCGGCCTTGAGTCCATGGTTGACCAATTGGTGGTGTCGGCGAGAGTGCGGCAGACGCGGTTGAAAGTGTGTTATCGTATGCATCCGATTCTTGTAGAGGCGGTTTCCTATGCAGCTTATGAGCCTAATGGAGAAGTGTTGGAGCCAGGACTTCAGGCCAGTTCGAGAACTCTGTTGACCGGATCTCCCTTTCCGTTGCCAATGCAAGACTCCCCGATTCTGCTGTTGAACGTCGGAGGAACTTGTAGACAAGATCCGTCATCGTATTCCCTCACCAATGATCGGCAGACAGCTTCGGCAGTTCAAGTGTCCTCGAGCTTGAGAAGCAATTGTCCGGAGGCTTCACTGGTCGTCATTTGCATGTACACTTTTCAAAAGGAATGTGTTCAAAGAGAGTTAACGAGCGTGGGATTGAGTGATGTCTTGGTTGTGAGTGTGGACGGGTATCAGGCCCAGGAGGCGGATATTGTCATTGTAGTAACTACAAGGTCGAAGGCGAGAGAGGGTACTTTGGGAGAGAGTTCTGAATTTTTGAAAGATTCGAGAAGGGCCACTGTGGCATTAAGTCGGGCGCGACATGGTCTTGTGCTGATCGGTGACTTGGATGTATTGAGAGAGGGATCTGTGTGGGGAAGATTTTTGGAGAAGGCGAGTGAGGGAACGCCAATGGTTGGATATGGGTTCTTTGAGGTGCTGAGAGTGGGTGGTTTTAAGCGGGATCGCTTCGGCCAGTTAATTTCCGCGGATGGGAGGCTCGTGTCGGAGATGGCGGCTGGCGGCAGCGGCAGAGTGGCTTTGGCCGGGCGAGATGAGACATGGAGGCCCGGAGGGTTTGATTTATCCAATGAGCAAATTAGCCCTAACATCCCTTTCCCCCACAGGAAGCGACCGGCGGCACCGGACGAGGACTGGCGTGCTGGGCCCAAGGTGTGGACTCCGCGTGGTTCTGCAGCAATTGGGCGTGGCGCAATCACCTGTTATGAGTGCGGGAAGCAGGGGCACATTGCGAGATCCTGTCCTGAGAGTCGTGGTTCTGCAGCGGTTGGTCGTGGCGTCAAGTGTTACCAGTGCGGAGGCTTTGGCCACTTTGCTCGTGACTGTCATGGAGAGGGGAGTTCTGGCGGACATCAAGATGAGCGAGGCGACGGCGGATGGAAACGAAGACGCGGCATGTGAGAAAAGAGGCGGGTCAAGATGAGGAAGACCGGATGGCGGCACAGTTCAGTACTTGGCGGCAACACACACACATCCCTATCTCATTTTGTTGTCTTCTCTTTCTCTCATATCTTTTTATTTGGAGGGGGAATGGGAGTTCGGGGCGTAGCTTAGGCATTTTTTTGTTTTATTTTGGTATTTTTCGGAATTTTATGTTTTTCTCGGAAACTCGTTAGATGGTCATTTTTGTGGTGGACTTTGGGGTTGGTGGCCAGGAGGGTGCTTCGGCAGTATGCCCTGGTGTGAAGGCTAGGAGGGTGCTTCGGCGATAGACCCTGGAGGAGAAGAGGGGATCAGGGACGATCCGATGGATAAGGAGGGGCCCGGCTTCGGCATTTTGGCCGTTGAGGTTTTTGGCTGTGGAGAAATTTTTATCTGACGGGTTTCCGAGATTAGACCGAAATTTTGAGTAATTGTTTTACGACCAGGGACGGTCTAAACGGGGATGGGAGGTGTTAGGCCGTGAGTCACCCGTTCCCCCTATTTCTCCCTTCTCTAACTTTTAATGTACTCTGATCTTCCATCTCTCTTTTCCCACATCCGATCGCCTTAAAAGGCTTTGATGTTGAAGTGTTCTTGGTCATTCATCCCCACCATTATCCTGAGATAAAGATCCCTTTCAGAGATGTGTCATCAATTGGTTGGGGTCGGGAATGGGGGCTTAGGGACTGATCACCCCTGGGAACCCATCCTCGGAATGACCATTGCCCCGAACCTTCCCTGGACCCAAATCCCCAAAGGGTCCCTCCCCGTCGGCCTGACCGGCACGCCGCCGCTGGGCGACGCGTTACTATATANAATCACCTGTTATGAGTGCGGGAAGCAGGGGCACATTGCGAGATCCTGTCCTGAGAGTCGTGGTTCTGCAGCGGTTGGTCGTGGCGTCAAGTGTTACCAGTGCGGAGGCTTTGGCCACTTTGCTCGTGACTGTCATGGAGAGGGGAGTTCTGGCGGACATCAAGATGAGCGAGGCGACGGCGGATGGAAACGAAGACGCGGCATGTGAGAAAAGAGGCGGGTCAAGATGAGGAAGACCGGATGGCGGCACAGTTCAGTACTTGGCGGCAACACACACACATCCCTATCTCATTTTGTTGTCTTCTCTTTCTCTCATATCTTTTTATTTGGAGGGGGAATGGGAGTTCGGGGCGTAGCTTAGGCATTTTTTTGTTTTATTTTGGTATTTTTCGGAATTTTATGTTTTTCTCGGAAACTCGTTAGATGGTCATTTTTGTGGTGGACTTTGGGGTTGGTGGCCAGGAGGGTGCTTCGGCAGTATGCCCTGGTGTGAAGGCTAGGAGGGTGCTTCGGCGATAGACCCTGGAGGAGAAGAGGGGATCAGGGACGATCCGATGGATAAGGAGGGGCCCGGCTTCGGCATTTTGGCCGTTGAGGTTTTTGGCTGTGGAGAAATTTTTATCTGACGGGTTTCCGAGATTAGACCGAAATTTTGAGTAATTGTTTTACGACCAGGGACGGTCTAAACGGGGATGGGAGGTGTTAGGCCGTGAGTCACCCGTTCCCCCTATTTCTCCCTTCTCTAACTTTTAATGTACTCTGATCTTCCATCTCTCTTTTCCCACATCCGATCGCCTTAAAAGGCTTTGATGTTGAAGTGTTCTTGGTCATTCATCCCCACCATTATCCTGAGATAAAGATCCCTTTCAGAGATGTGTCATCAATTGGTTGGGGTCGGGAATGGGGGCTTAGGGACTGATCACCCCTGGGAACCCATCCTCGGAATGACCATTGCCCCGAACCTTCCCTGGACCCAAATCCCCAAAGGGTCCCTCCCCGTCGGCCTGACCGGCACGCCGCCGCTGGGCGACGCGTTACTATATATTGTAAACTTTTGGCCAAATTTGGAACCATATCAGACGGCGGGTTGCGGCCATCTGCAAGGCGATGTCCCCTTGTACATATAATTCGGTTTATTTTGCAAGAATTCCGCGTTTTAATGGCATTTTTGGCCAAATTCGATGGGTTTCTTTTTTATGTCCAATTTTTGATTAAAAAAAATATTCAAATTTTTGGCCGGAATTCGATTCAAACAAAAACTTTCAATAAGGGTCAGGGCCTGTTGGAGCCGTGTCCATAGCAGATTTGAATTCATCCACCTTTTACTTCCGCGGCCTGTTGGAGCCGTGTCCATAGCAGATTTGAATTCATCCACCTTTTACTTCCGCTTTCCATGCTCATATTTTTCTGGCCATAATTGGACCCCTTTTTGTCCATTTTTAGTTTCGCACGATATTCATTAGTTTTTACACCTGCGTTTTTTGGAAATGTCATAGGAATAGCGTAGGAGAACCTTAAAACCCTAAACAGGCCTCCCACACTCGCCGTTTTTGAGATTTTCCTGCGCAAAACTCCTAAATTTTCTCCCTTAGCCTGCGTTTTTGAGGTTTTACAGCCCCAGTATTTCTAAAAGGCTCCCTAAGCATGTGTTTTTGATGTTTTGCGGCCCAAAACTCTGAAATTTCTCCCTCTATACCTGTATGTTTAATGTTTTACGGTCCTAAATTACTTAAATTGAACCCCTAACCTATATTTCTAAAAAAAACTACCCTAAACGCATAAAATCTTATCTATATCTGTTTCTTTTGAGATTTTATCCTGAACATATCTCATACACCTGTTTTTGAGAGTTTACAACCCAAACCTCTAAAATAAATTTCCCCCTATACCTGCGTTTTTTGATGTTTACAGCCCAAAACTTGTATCTGAAAATTCTGTGTCTGAAAATTCCATAAGCCCCCCCCCCTTAGAGCTGAATTTTTTATTTTTTACGGCCATAAACTCTTAAATTTGTTGTCCCTATTCTATATTTTTGAAGTTTATACCCCCAAACCCTTAAACTTTCTCCTCTATATGTATCTGTTTTTATGTTTTGCAGCCCCAAAACTTCTAAGAAATCCCCTCCCCACACCTGCATTTCCCAAAACCCCTGAACTTCCGCCCCAACACCAACATCATTCCAAATTCCATCAACAAAAATTAACAGATGATGGATGGCCAAGTGTGGCCAAGGGCAGCAGGTGTTGTGGCCACCACATGAAAAACACGTCAAATCTGATTACGCACAATGGGGCCAGGCCACGGGGCCTGACCCCAACAAGTTTGGCGTCATTCGGCGGGGCATGGCGGCACTTTAGTCGCCATCATCCATCGAGGAGAGGGAGTTGGCAGGGTGCTGAACCGGAAGGGGGCCAATTGTTACACTTTAACACGGTGTATAAATATGGAGGATTTATGGGGTGGTTTTTACACATTTTATACAGTGTGTACAATCTCGGGAAAATCCCTGGGAAACAAAAAATCGGTAAGTTAATTCCCTGGAATCACCATATGTAGGTATCGGGATTTGCATGGGGATTTGCATAAACCGGTGCTAGGACGTTAAAGGGGGTGCCAAATGCAAAGTTGGGGCCGGAAACTTTTTAAGATTTCGCTAGGCCAAACATAAAAATTCATTGTGCAGAATTTTAGGCTCCACCTTGTGGTTTCTTTAATTTTTCGAAATCCGCCAAAAAGTTCTAAATTCTTCGAAAATACCGAAAATAAGTTTTTTTTTAAGGAATATATTGAGCTTTTTGGCCGAATTTCGATAAATTAAAAATACCATAAGTTAGAGCATAAAATTTTGCACCTTGGCTTTTTATACTTTCGGCCTAGCATATCTCTTAAAAAAGTTTTCGGCCAAGACTTTGCATTTGGCACTTTTTTAAGTCCTAGCATCGGAAACTCCGAGAACAAGCTACTCCTCTACTAAATCCGTCACGCTACCAAACCACTTTCTAAGTTGCGATCAAACCAAACCATTTCGTGTCAAAACTGATTCACAACCAGTTTTTAGGCCAAACAACTGCTTTGCAGTTGCAACCAAACCAGCTCCCATCAGCCAAAACGTAGTTTCGACAAACCATTTCGCCACCGAACCGGTTCATGAACTACTCACGATCAAAACCGTTCGCGATGAGTTATTATGGTCATACTGTATGTGGACTTATGGTCATATGGAGCTAAGGTTATACGGATATATTTAGCCCCAGAAGTTGAAAGCAACCCCAAAAAATTCCGGAATTTTGGGTCATAAATTTTGAATATTTGGCCATTTGGTTGGTTAGTAAGGCCAGAAAAAAATCCGTTCTTTCCTGGCTCATAATCCTTTGTCTCCGAATCCCATAAACATTGCCCTACAGGTACAGCAGTTGGCCAAAATAAAAAATTTTGCCGCCGCCATTCATTTCCTGGAATTTTTGCCATTTTTGGCACCACATACCCTGGGTGTGCCATTGTTCTTTTTGGGGAGACAAAAGGTCGTCGTAGTCGTCGGTTTCCGCCCACGGCCCCATTCATGTTGTGTTACCTATTATAGTACATCTCTGGATGTTGAAAAGTTTAGGGGGATTTTCTGTAATTGTCGAGACCCCGGAAGCTTCCTAATCCCGAGATTGGATTTTTGGGGGCCTCGTGACCTTGGAGGACGACGACCTTTAGGGGGTTTTTTAGAATCGGGAAGGACAGACAGACTGGGACAGTATGGGGCCGCCATAACTTTTTCTGAAAGTCAGATTTTTCACGGGTATGAATAGGGATAGCCCTGAATGTCTAAATAAAACGAAATTCCAAAAATGAACATCCAAATTGGCCAAATGGCAAAAAAAAGTTATGGCCAAATTAAGCTACAACATTGTGGTTCTGGCCATAATTTTGATCTGGCCATAACAAATTATGGCCAGATCCTTGGCCATAACTTTGTTACCATTTGGGGTCGTTTTTAGAATTTTTGTATTAGACATTCAGGGCTATCTAAATTCATACCAAACCCTGAAAAATTGTCATTCAGAAAAAAAGTTGTAACCAGTTTATTGTCGCTGACGCTATACATACTGGGAGGGAAGGGGGCAAATTGCCGGAAATTTTTGTGTTTTTTGCGATTTGTCACTCAAAATTGCGGAAGTTGACAATTTTAGGTTTTTCAGAGGAGACCTAAACTTTTCAAAAACTTCCTGTCTAGGTGCTCCAATTTCGCCCACCTGACTGGATGAGGGGGTGCAGGGAATCCCTCGTGAGAAAAATGGTTTTTGGCCCCCTCATTAATGGCTCTGGAGGGTTCAAATTTCATATTTTTTGCCCGATGAGGAACCGCCTCCTCGCGGATAAGAGAATTTCCCGGAAATTTGCGCAAATTTCATGGAATTCTTGCAAAGAAAGTTGCTATTCATGTCACGAGGGATGGAGGGCCAAACCCGCAAATGGCACCGCTCCTCCCATTTTGGCATATTGAACTTTTGCCTTTCTTTTCTCCTAGGGCCGCGATAGACTTCCGGCACTCAAAAAACATAAATTTTCTTAAGAAAATCTGAACTTAACTCTACGAAAATCCTTAACTAAGGGTCGGATTTCTATTGTAAAGGCCACTAAAATGGTAATTATTTAGTTTTTCAGTCTCAATGATTTTCTAAGCCCTGTAAAAATCATTTTTTTCTGTTTATCGCGTACCTTTTGGAATGGAAATTTGGGCCTAAAAGGTATAAAATTCTTGTCGGATCGATCAGAATCCCCTAACGAGCCGAATATTTCAGGTGGGCTATGTACTGTATGTACAAATTTTGCAAATTCTTAGGGTCCTTTCGAATTGTTTCCAACCTCTAAACTTTGGAGGGTCCGATGCCCCGAAAATCCAACAAATTTGCACCCTATGGCAAAATATCATCATCTTCATCAATATCATCATCTTCATTCTCCGGATGTTGTGTTTTAGCCTGTTGTATATGTAGCATAACTAAGCCCCTCGGGGGCCAGAAATAGGCCCAAACAAAATGTGGCCACAATGTGTTTTGTTGGGCCACCTTTTCCGCTCGGATGGCCAAATTCCGAAAACTCTAAAACAAACGTGTGTGAAACAATGGCACGGGCGGCACCCTCCTCTTCCGGGGAAGGCTCCTTCTCCGGAAATTTGGAGTTGTGGACTGGTTGTTTTAAGTTGGTTGGAAAAGCTAAAACGTGTCTTTATGGCCATAAACTTCAAAAACCACAATTGGGACAACTTTGCAAATTGTCCCAATGTCCCAATTGGCCGCCATAACCCAAAAGGACTACAATGTCAACAAGGGTAAAAGCCCCCCCCCCATTTTGGACCCCATGCTATTACAGTTTGGCATTCTTTTTGCTTTTTATCCCTTTAAATCCCTATTTTTTAAGTTGGATGGAAAACTAAAATATATGTCCCAATGGGCCATAAACTTCCAAAAACCAAATTTGGCTCCACACTTTGGAAATTGTGCCAATGTCGTCCAAATGAGCCATGGGAACTCGAAAAAATGCAATGTCCCCAAGGCCAATAATCCTCCATTTTGGACCCCTCCTCCTCCGCCGAATCCCCGGAGGGCATCATCATCGCCCATTAAGGCCCACCATTTTGGTCCTATGTTTGGGGTAGTTTTTTTTAGAAATATAGGTTAGGGGTTCAATTTAAGTAATTTAGGACCGTAAAACATTAAACATACAGGTATAGAGGGAGAAATTTCAGAGTTTTGGGCCGCAAAACATCAAAAACACATGCTTAGGGAGCCTTTTAGAAATACTGGGGCTGTAAAANAAAAGGACTACAATGTCAACAAGGGTAAAAGCCCCCCCCCATTTTGGACCCCATGCTATTACAGTTTGGCATTCTTTTTGCTTTTTATCCCTTTAAATCCCTATTTTTTAAGTTGGATGGAAAACTAAAATATATGTCCCAATGGGCCATAAACTTCCAAAAACCAAATTTGGCTCCACACTTTGGAAATTGTGCCAATGTCGTCCAAATGAGCCATGGGAACTCGAAAAAATGCAATGTCCCCAAGGCCAATAATCCTCCATTTTGGACCCCTCCTCCTCCGCCGAATCCCCGGAGGGCATCATCATCGCCCATTAAGGCCCACCATTTTGGTCCTATGTTTGGGGGCATCATCTGCCACCACAAAAAAATAATTAATTTTGGACCCCCCCCCCCATTTTGCCAGCCGGAAATGCAGCAGCAAAATGGCATGAGTGATGACGATGACATCGGCACCGGCAACAGCCCACCAGACTGGTGTTGTTCATCCCATCTGTCACCACATAAACCAACCAAATTCGGGGTTTGGACCTACGAAAATTGATGTTTAGGGGCCTAGTTCTCGTACAATTTTGGGTCCACCAATCATAGTTTCCATACTTTTTGAAGGGTCCAAGGAATTTAGAGTCCCTAAAATTTTCTCAGGGGTCCCTAGTTACGGATTTAAGATGATCCATATCCCTAGAGGCGCTACTTAAAAAGCGGACCATCTTGAAAACCCAAAATTTAACAGGGGGGACCCTTTTCATTTGAAAACCAAAAAAAAATTTCCTTTCATTTTTTTACTTTTTTAACTATTTTTTGAGCAAATTATAATTACTTTTGAGCGAAATTTTTTTTTCTATTTTTCCCAAAAGGGGGACCCTTTTAGTGGGTTTTCAAGATGGTCCGCTTTTTAAGTAGCGCCTCCCTAGATATACTTTTTATGCCTTCCGTATTCACATTTCGAATTCTCAATGTCATATAAATGTAAACTGTATTTTTGTATTCTGATATTTTGCCTTAATTGGCCCCATATTTTGTCTGGATTCAAGCAGGTTTCCGGCACCGGATTTACCAAAAAAAAATCGTCCTTATCCTCTCCCCATTCCCAAAAAAAACTTTCCAAATTTGTCGTCATCCGCTTCTCGTCTAACAATAGGTGGTCGTCTTCCGTCCGTCCCGTGTCGATGACGGCACTTTTCCGTCTGCAAAATCCTTCTTCCGCCGGGGGCCAAAAGTGTTCATTTTCGTTCATTTTCGGGGGGATTTGGCCCCTCCGGCGCCGGGGCGCCACCCCCGCGGCGGGGCGGACACCCCGCCCAGGAAGTGCCATTCCGCCTGGCCAAACCGCCGCCGCCCCGACACCACAAAAAGCCCCCACTCGCCCCCATTCACTCGCTCATTCATTCATTCATTTTCAGTCTTTGGCACCCCCGAAAAGTGCCAAAAAGTGCTTTTTGGGGGAGGGACAGGGTGCCCTTTTGCATTTGTCCCATTTGGCCCAAAGTGTTAACATCTCAAGACTCCCCACCTAAATAAATGTGGGTTTGAAAGCTAAAGCGCCCGATCTGGCAAGTTAAGCAACGGTGGTTCGATCCCGCTCCGAGTTTTTGCCGTTTTCGGCGCATAATGCCCTTCCGGTTCAATTCTACCTGGATTTTTCGTGGATCATAAATCATTCACTAGTTCTCAGACTCTGGCGGCATCCAGCACCACAGTGTAAAAATTGTTTCCGCCATATCTCAATAAAAATTTTTGAAGGATATGGCGTCCGATCTGGCAGGTTAGGCTATGGTGGTTCGATTCCGCTCCAAATTTTTGCCATTTTTGGCACCCAAATGCACTTCCGGTGGATGCACTTTTTAATGTGCAAAGTGCAAAACAAATAAATAACCAACAAAAATGTTCATGGGACCACAAAGTTCATGGGAACTGGGGCCAAGCACTCCAGCAGACCTTTGGTCCTCCCCTTCCGGATCCGGGGCTCACCTTTCCGGATCGCTTGCCGGATGACGCAGTTTCATTGTCCGCGGAATTTGACCTCCGCGTGATCCTCCGCGTGCGTGTTCGCGGCCAATTTGTCCTTTTTGGCCAAATTTCCACGCCTAATGGCCATTATTCTGTTGCCTTTTGACAGGGTCAGACACAATTTTTTTGGCAAAATTATGCAGGCACAGCAACAAGGACAACCGATCAGATTGATCACTTACTCCCTGCTCCTTCTGATCATGATCAGTAGCATCTGCGTGGCTCGGGCCAGGTGAGAAATTAAATTATTGAAGCAAATTGTCCGAATTATATTTTAGAACTTTGAATGTAAAAATTGGTTTTACAAGGTCCGAAAATTTCCTCCTATGAACCCAAAAAATTTACATTGGCTCAAAAAAATTTTTGCTTTGAAATATCTGAAGCTTCCTAAATAGTCTCTGAATAGTTCTGATTTAAAAATTTCTTGAAAGTGACTAAAACTAGTCCAATGGGTCCAAATTGTTCGGAAAATACCAGAAAAAAACATTTTCTTCAACGCTTTGAAGGTCCATAAAGATCAAAAAATATTATATCGAAAAAATACGAAAAATCTCCAATAGGTATACTAATTGTCCGAATAATCCGCCGAAGGTCTGAAAAATTTCCTAGAGTGAGTGATAGGTGCTGGGACCCAGAGATGACATTGGGAGGCGGTGAAGATGAAGACAGAATTTCCTAGAGTGAGTGATAGGTGCTGGGACCCAGAGATGACATCTGAAAAAGAGTGAATGATTCCTAGAGTGAGTGAGTGATATATATACCTAAATTTCCTAGTAAATCCCATGCGTTTTCAGTATGTTTTCAATGGACGGAGATGACGATGACAGAGTACCAGCGACAGCAGCAATGTTCGGCGACAACGGGGAGCAGCGACTGCTGCTGTGGAGATCGCCGCCGCCACAGTCGCTGCTCAACGATGTGCTGCTCGCCGGCGGCAGCAAGAAGGCGAGCGTGCAGAAGCGCCGTCTGGTGGTGCGGGTGCCGTTCGCGCAGAATCCGGACAACCTGCAGCTGAGCCGTAAGTGCGCGGGGATTGGTCGATGATCAGATGAGCTGATCTGTGATCAAAGATATTGGATTTGATCTGTGATCGGACACCAAAAAAAACGAAAAAGTTCACTGATCTGATGATCTGTTGGCACTCGATATGTGGGGGGGGAGAGGATCATGCCTACACAATCATTTGATTATTGGATGTTGGATCATACACAGGGTGTCCATCTCCACCCACCAAAACCCGTCGCCCGTCATAAAAAAACCCCCGGAAAAACTTTTCAGAAACCCAGCATCAAAGTAAAGTTTCCACTCCTCAAACCCCTATTTATACCGTATTTCCTGTATTAATTCCCCTCCCTGTAATAGACTCCTCCTCTGAAGAGGGGTTAAAAAATAAATCCCCTCCCTGCATTAAGAGCACCGGCGGAGGTCCTAATATAGGAAATACGGTAAAACGGATCATCAATTTAGTGATTAGAAGAGTTCTATTTTTGTCCATAGGGTATCAAAAATGCATATTATAATGTTACAAAAAGGTATGAAAATCTGAAAAATTGTTCAGGCATCTACAAGTCCCTGTTCGACCCGTCCCAGCAGAGCCGGGCCAAAAAGTTCGGGTTGGAGGGCTATGGGCTGCGCAGATTTGTCCCATTCTTCTGATCGGCCAAAAAAAGTGATCGGAGCCCGGCAAAGTGATCAAAGATCTCCTCGCTCTCCCTCTCCTTTCTCCTCCTCCTCGCCAAATTTTGTTCAATTTGTCCAAAAATTACATTAATAAAATGTTTTAAAACAACTGTGGAATCGAACCAGCGTTGCTTAACTTGCCGAATTGGACGCGCTTTGCCGTAATTTTTTGTCAGCAGATAACGTCCGATCTGGCAAGTTAAGCAACGGTGTGGAAGGGCGTGGGTTCAGTTCCATGTCACTTTATTTTTTGGCCATAATACATACCTATTAGCTAATTGAAAAATCCCGTTTTTTGGCAAAGTTTGATGAAATTTAAGAGATTTAATCATTTTTAATATTTTACTTTTTTTTTATTTTGATTTTTGCATTTTTGGCCCATTTTGGTCATTTCTCCCTTTTTTACCAGTTGACATTTTTTGTCCATTTTGGCGCAATTTGGTCATGTTGTTACATTTGGGCCATTTTGGCACTTTTTTGCTCGGTTTGGCCAATTTTTTATTCTATGCTTTTTTGTCCATTTTGGCATTGTCATCATTTCTCCCGAGTGCCAATTCCTCATTCTGATTGCCTTCCACCCCCCACTTTGGGGCATCAAAAGTTCGGGTCCGGCAAAAAGTTCATTAGGAATTCATCAAAAAAACGGACACCCTCCCCCTCACACTCGTCGGGGATGGTTCCGCCGCATTTTCACCCATCACATCATCTAAGATCACGTCATGGGTGAATCTGGGCCAAGTTGGGCCCAACTTGGCCCCATTGGCCCACCACTTCCGCCCCTGAAGGATGCCCCCCCCCCCCAAAAAAAAAGGCGTCCGATCTGCCAAGTTAAGCAACTGTGGTTCAATGATCCTGCCTAGACAATTATTTTTTAGATCCTCATGTTATGAACAAAGGTGAAACTGGACAATGCAATTTGGGTCAATTTTCGCCAAAGTGTCCGATCTGGCAAGTTAAGCAACGGTGTCTCTGGGGGGCGTGGGTTCAATTCTGTCTAGTGTTGCTCAAATTTTTTGTGTTTATAATCAGTTTGAAAAATTTTCAAAAAAATTATTTTTACGCAAAATTTGCCCAATTTGGTGCACTTTTTGGCCATTTTTTCCGCACTGTTTTCCGCTTCGTGGCCTCCGCCCCCGCTTCCACCCTCGCCGCCGGGGAATCCGGCGCGCTCTTTAGACCATTGTTCCGGAACAAAAATCACACAAAAATGTGATGCCAAAAAATTGCAAATTGACACCAACACATTTTACGTGCAAAAATGTGTGTTTGCGAACCACAAATAATGGAGGCCCCGGAAATCACTGATGATTTTCGGACCGTAAAGGCCGATGTGATTTTAGCAACAGGGGCCAAATCCTGCAAAAAAATTGGCCAAATTTACACATAAAAAAGGGATGTAGGCTAAATTTTCGTAGAAAAAAAGAAGTCTAAAAAATGCTAAAAAAAAAGGCCCGATTTCGGAAAATTCTGTTTGTTTTTATACTGAAAAACGCGATTTTGGCACTATCCCCTGAGCTTCTTGCAAAAATTGCAATTTTTTCGAATTCAGAAAAAAGTAAAATGGCAATAGTTGAAACCTAAATAAATTTTGCGTTTTTTTTGAAAAAAAAATTAAATTTTATTAAAAAATATTGTATATTGAGTTTAACATTGAAATATAATAAAAAAAATTGATTTTTATCATATTTTTACCAACTAAAATATGCTGTAACACACGTAACATAGTAGATACAGGGGAGAGAAATTAAAGATTTGTAATAGCTTTAAGAAAGCTTTGATTTGACTAACAAATTACTTGACTAATCACGTCATAAAAACACAAAAAAAATCAATAATTTTTGTTATTTTGGAGGGTTATAAAAGACACAAAAATATGATTTGATCCGGATTAGGGGTCTGATCTCTGGTCCGGCGGGGTCTAAAATCGGCTATGATCAATCATAAAGTATTATGCAGAGGATGATGCGCTCCGTCGAGTGCCGGCTGAAAATGAGGGAAAAATGGACAAAAAACACACAAAAAAAAAGAAGTAAAAATCAGGGCAAATAAAGCACAGATAGTTGATGGAGGACAAAAAGAGAGACAGACAGACAGACACAAAAAATCACCTGGGATTTTGTAGCCCTTAATAGGTTTTCTGGGATTTAGGTCTGCTGGATTTTTTTTTCTGGGTTCCTTGATTGTTTTTAAAAAATTTGTTTTAATAAGTCAAGGGGTTATCGTTGGGAGCTTGGGAGTGGAAAAAGCAAAGCAGCTACTAGTAGCATATAACTAAATATATTGCATGAAAAAATATTATTTATTACAAAATTAAACCTAACTTTTTGTGACTTATCAAACAGAGGATATGGACAACAAAATGATTGAATTGGGAGGAAAAAATGATTAGCAGAGGGTAAAGCGGTGAAAATTCTAATATTATAGAGAATAAAGCCAATTGTGCAAAAAGAAAGCTAATGAGCTGATCTGATCATACACGCTAAGCTAGGGCCTTACTCGCAATGGCAATCATCACTTCGGCCATCTTCGCACCCTGAAAAAAAAACATAAAATTAAAATATAAAAAATTTACGTACCTCCCAAGCCCAAAAAAGTAGGGGATCAGGGAGGAAAACAAGAAAAAGCGAAAATTAGGAGGAAAACTGAACAATTTTCTAAAGAAATGGGTCTAAAAAGTCTCTATCGGGGCCCAACAACACCCCGAAATTCAAAAGAATTTCTCCATAAAGTGCAAAAATGACCAATTTTCAAAAGAAAAATGGCCAAATCCTCAAAATCTTCTCTGATGGCCCCGTCGGGGCCGCCGACACCGCTTAAAAATGGATACTCCTAAGCCAAACTCCTGGACGAGTATTAGTACCATCAGTGCCGGCGAGTCGACCACGCTCACTCCCGCCTCGCGCAATGCCGCAATCTTCTCGCGCGCGCCACCTTTGCCACCGGCAATGATGGCGCCCGCATGGCCCATTCGACGGCCTAAAAAATAGGAAAATCCAAAATTTCAGAAGAATTTATAGGGATAAAAATTCCAAATAAATTAGTAAAAGTTTATTTTTGTTGAATTTCAGCCCGAATGTATGCATGTTGATTCAACAGTGTAAAAAAAACAAACGGGAAAAATTAATAATTTGTTATTAAGAAATCAAATCTTTATGAAAGTATTCAAAAAATTTTTTTGATTTAGATCAGGCCAGTAGCCAGTGGCATGTGGAGCATGTTGCCCCCCCCCCCGAAATGCCAAGATCAATAAAAAATGAAAAGGGCCCCTGTAAAAATTTGTTGGGAATTTTTTCTGAAAATTTTGAAGAAAAAATGACCGATTCCCTTTAAAAATCGTCAAAGTTTTTTCAAAATTACGGACCCCTCTCCTCCTTGGTTCCCTCTCTCCCGAAATGTTTTCCTAAATATGGGCCTGATTTAGATGATAAAAATTCTAATTGGATTTGAAGTTTGAACCATGAAATTTTAAAATTTGCTCCCAGTCCCAGTAATATAGAATTCAAAAATATGGAAATAATTTTGCCTTTCGGTGCAGTGACTCCGGCGATGAAAGACACCACCGGCTTGGCGTGCTCTCCCGAATTGTTGTCCGCCAGGAATTTTGCGGCATTCTCTTCCGCATCGCCGCCAATTTCGCCGATCATTATGATTCCCTAAAATGATACGGGAAAAGTTTGGGTTTTTAGAAAATCCTAAACTGCCAAGCACCTTGGTCTTCGGATCTTGCAAAAATACCTTAAAATTGGATGAATTTTATAGGACAAAAAAAATAATTTAAAATTCGAACATCAAGACAGTCGATGAAGTTGGTGCCGTTGAAGGGGTCTCCGCCGATGCCGACACACAGGGTTTGGCCAAGTCCGGTCTCTGTGGTCTGTTGGACTGCCTTTAAAAAAAGTTTTTATTGTTAGATCGAGTCTTCCATTTTTAAGAAAAAATGATTTAAAAAAAATCAAAAAAAAAGAAAATTGGTAAAATTATCTTATGGGCCAAGGCCGTCGCCAGGAAAAATTTTCGGGGAGAGGCTAGATGGGGACGCCGACGGTGAGCAAAAAAAACGAATGCCGGAGAAAATTTCGGATTTTAGGCCTTTCGAAAAAATGGAAAATGTTTTTTTGCCTAAGTTATAATAATTTAAGCGAAACCGACAGTCCCGATAGGACGTCGGTGAAAAATTCACTTCCGACCTACTTTAAAAAAATGATAATTTTTTTAAAGCTATAGTTAGAGCGGAAAAATTTAACAACCAATAGGGCTCTTGTGAAATATTTAGACTTACTTAGCATTTTTTGGAGGGGGGGGGGCGGGGCAGGGCCCGCCGTCCCCTGCTCTGGCTACGCCCTTGTTTTGGGGATCGTTGAATTCACAAAATACAAATTACAAAAAATGGTAATTTTGGTGGAAATTCCATTAATATGGGTCAAAAAAGCTTAAAATTGAAAAAATTATGCGCCTCATAGGTGAGCGTGCCAGAGCGCGACACAATGCCAATGACGCCCTTCTTGTGGATATGGCCGGGCTGAAACAATAAAAATAAAAAAAACATATAAAAAGATAAAATTCATTTTTCTAATTTCAAAATCAAAAAATAAATTCAAGGATCGAAATTTCCACAAGCCGAACCATAATGCCGATCTTGCACTCCTCCGGCGCGATGATGCCCGGACAGTTGGGGCCCAGCAGACGGGTGTGGTTTTGCTTCAGCAGGCGACTCTTCACCCGGACCATGTCCTTGAAAAAAAATAAAAAATGATTTTTTATTTTTTTTTGTTTACTCAGATTTTTGAAAAAAAATCTAACAAAAATTCGTAAATCCAAAAATTTTTTTTCTAAAATTAAATGTATTTAAAGCTGATTTTTATTGTTTTATAGAGAATGTTTACAAATTATGAAGCTATTCAGGAATAAAAAATCCATTTTTTAGAAATTAAATGTGAAAACATTGACTGAGGAGAATTAAAACCTTTCAATTTTTTATTAATAAAATGAGTGGCATAGCCAGGGGGGAAGGGGGGAGGAGGGGGAATTCATCCCCTGAAATTTCCAAAACCAAAAAAATGAAAAGTTAAAATTTTTTGAAGTTTTTTTTCGAAAAAAATTTTTCACCTAAGGCCAAAATTTGGTCAATTTCCTTAAGAAAAGTTGGTAAAACTTCTAGGGCCGCCAGAAACTACCTCCTCCCATTCGCCCCCCCCCTGAAAATTTTTTCTGACTACGCCACTGAATAAAAAATCCTTAAATTTCTACCAATTGAGGTATTCCTTCAGTGATGCAAACCACCAGTGGGATTTCCGCGTCAATTGCCTCGTCAATCGCTGCAGCGGCAAATGGCGCTGAAATTTTTGAAAATTAAAATTTAAAAAAATGGCTAATGTACCAGGCACATAAATCACAGAAGCGTCGGCGCCAGTTTTCTCACGCGCTTCCTAAAAGCAAATTGTTATATATTTATACGCTTGAAATAAGATTTTTATCCCTTTTTGAGTCGAATTTTAAAAATATGCCCAAAAAGTCCCTAATTGTAAAGGCAGTTTAGACAGAAAAATAAAAAGGATTAAAAGGCATAAAAAATTAATTTCCCATGGAGGGATTCGAACCACCACTCTACCTGAGCCAGCCTATTCCATTACCCACCCATTCGGCCACCCTGAATTTTTCTGGAAATCTTCGGAATTGAACGGTGGTTCGAATCCCCTTGGAGGAATTTTTATGGCATTGGGCAAAAACATTCTGCCCAAACCACTCCTTTCAGGATGGACTTTTTGAAAATAACCCAACATAAAATATAAACTAAGGGCACCGCCAGGAAAAAGATTTTTTTGGGGGAGGGGGGTCGCCAACGAGCAAAAAAAAGGAAATTCGACGACCCGAAGGGCCGTCGGAGAAAATTTTTGGGATTTTGGGTCTTTTTCATAAGAAATTTCTTTTTTTCTGGAAGGGTGCTTCGGGAGNNNNGCGGCGCCCTTGATATAAACAAATCTAATTTTTATGGATTTAAAATGTCTTCAAAATTAAAAATTTAAAGGAAATCCTTAAATATTTTTGGGTTTAACCAATGTTCTAGAATTCACTTTGACTGTGCCGAAGATGGGTTTTCCCAAGTGTTGAGTTCCGGCCTTTGAGGGCGACACACCGGCCACCACATTGGTCCCGTACTCGATCATCTGTTGGCCATGGAAGCTGCCCTGCTTGCCGGTGAAGCCTTGGATGACGACCTAAACTTTGTAAAATAAAAAAAAAATCAATCAATTTTTTACTTAAAAACAGAAAAAAACAGCAATTTTTTGCAAAACTCTAAACCTAAAAAAAAATTATTGCCATTTAGTTAGATCTTTAGTTTGAACAGAGGAATAATTTGAAATTTCCATAGCAAATCTCTAATAAGTGCTTTTTTCCATCAATTAGTCGTAATCAAATCTAACATAAGCAAAAAATCTGGCGCTATCTAAGGCATTTTTGAAAACCCACTAAAAGGTAAAAAAAGGCCCTTAAAAAATAAAGGCCCTTAAGGCAAATATGAAAAAAAATTATTTGTTTTTTTGAAACTTTTTTGTTCAAAGTGTTACTTAATAACGTAAAAAATTTTTGGTTTTCGTAAAAAGGGTCCCTGTTAAATTTGTGGGTTTTCGCCAAAAATCTTAAGTTCTTAATGGCGAGGAAGTTGAATAAAAAAGAAAATCAGGAGTCAAAACCCGCTTGAAATGTAAGAAAAAATCCCAAATTTTCTCTGATGCTTTTGCCATTAACGACCCATCCCTTAAATACGGTCTCCTTAGTTAGCCTATACCCCCTCTTGGTGCCATACATCAAAAAACCTAAACTTAGGCCAAAAATTCATCAGGTCAAACCTTTGTATTTTTGTTGATTTTCAGTGCCTCCCGAGTGGATGTGTAGAAGCGCAGGGAGTTAACGGTGGTCGTGAAGAGCGGACGAAGGGGCGCCATTTTCAATTTTTAAGCAGAATGATTCTCGAAAAAAAAGCAATAAATTACTAAAAAGAATTCACCAGTAAACTTTGTAGAAATATTATTGCAAATCAATTAATCTTTGAAAATGATGCAAAATAAGAAATAAATTGCCGTTTAATGCAATATGTCATAAAAATATAAGCATATAATACAAAAGGTCGGCACTTGTCGGGTTTGGGTCTCAAATTTGACCTCCAGTTTTGGAAAAAAATTCAATTTTATTATTTTTCCCTCCTCAAAGGGTAATTTTTGACGCTGAATCCGAATCTAACATCCATTTCGGATGTCTTTTTTAAAAAAATTCAAAAAAAATTTTTTTGAGGCAACGTCAAAAAGTGAAGTCAGAGGACGCATTAACTCAAAAAGGACGTCAGATTCGGATTCAGCTTCAAAATCTGTTCTTGAACAAAAAAATGAATTTTTTCCAAAATTTGGGGGTTAACTTTTGAGACCCAAACCCTACAAACAAGTACCCAAAGATCATTTAATTTTTGACCAATTGGAAAGTGTATCTACGCCAGTTTATGTCAGCGATCGACACATTCAAATCCCGCAATGCATTCATTCCCAACACGTTCACTTCCTTGCAACCTCTATGAGACATGAAGCACCAAATCGTGCTCCCCGGTTTCTTAATGCTTCAGATTATTCAGCAAAATTGACATTGAAACAGTAGCGTATTTAGGAGGGGGCGGCGGCCCCCTCCCCATGGTGGAAAAAATTGAAAAATTTCTTAAGAAAAGGACCTTCTTCAAAAATTTTTTCCGGGACACAACATTAAAAAAGTAAAATTCTACAAAAATTGTTTTTAAATAAAAATTATTACTTTTCCTTACTCGTCCCCATAAGGGAGGAAAAATTGTTTTTTGGGCTACGGGAAAGATTCCGGGATTCCGCCCCTCCACATGGCAAAATCCTGAATACGCCACTGCTGTATTGAAAAAAAAACCTGAATTGATATTGAATATCCCGTTGGATAATACTTCACATCCTCCACTCTGTTCTCATCACCGTGTACATGCTCTTGGCCAAAAAATGCCTCCATCGTCTTCCTGGTGAGCATGGTGTATGGCGAGCTGGTGTTGACGCAGAACCAAATGTTCAGGACTTTAGAGTTCAGCTCCAGATTCGTCTTCCATTCGGTCCGTTGACAAACCAATGGGATCATGAACCGCAAGTTCCAGCCATAGATATGGCCTCTGACCGGGAACTCTGGAGTAGGAAAGGTCCCAGGGCTCAGATGTTCGACATCATCATGCACCTTTCCCATCTAAAACCATAAAATATGGACAGTGAGAGGAGGGAATATAACCAACAATTCCAAGGGTTTTCTCGTTGATATCGTTCAAGTCGTATCGAGTTTGTTTGGCTGAAAAAAGGGAAACCTAGTATCAATTTAATGGATAGAAATGGAATTTTTAGGTGCTAAAAAGCTCCCAAAATGAGTGTAATTATTTTAGGTTTTTTTACAAAACCCAAATCTTTTCAGGCTTTAAACAAATCTAAAAGATTTAGGATTTTTAGATGCTAAAACCCTAAGCTGGGTTGGGTGTTTTTTCGTCAAAATCCATTTTTTCAGGTTTAAAAATAGGTAGGTATGTAAATATTTTAGGTTTTTAAATACATTTGTAGTTGCTAACTCCCAAAAAAAGAAACTCCAAAAAAGATATGTATCTACCTTGATGCATTTTTGTGAAGGAGTTTCGGCCAAAAAAGTTCAAAATAGATTTTTGAGCTTTTACAAAATGTCTAAATATTTCAAAAAACATTTTTAAACAAATCTAAAAATTCAAAAAAATGGATTATACCTAGAATTTCATACCTATTAATGGCTAATACCTGGCATATACAAAACGTCGGAAGCATCAGCGCCAGTTTTCTTATGTACATCCTTAAAAAATAAAAATAAAATTACCAAAAAATTCATATTTATTATCGGAAAACGTAAAAATCAACCCTCAACCTAAACCCAGATATGTAACACCTCTGGTTTTCTGTTGATTTTCGGTGCTCGGCGGCTAGTTGATGCGTAGAAGCGCAGGGACAGGGAGGTGGCCGCGAAGAGCGGACGAAGATGCACCATTTTTAAAATTAAGAATTGCAAAAAAAATTAAAATTTTATATTATCCTTTAGAAAAAAAAATTTTTTTAAGGGACATCTTTAGTAAAGAAAAATATGTCATGACAGAACCTGTGGATTCGGGAAAATTTTGCTCCCAGTTAGATAGGACTCTCATCACCAGGGACCGGATTTTTAGTTTGTAAACTATTTTTTTTCATTTATTTAACGAAATATGCACGAAAAACAGATGGTTTTGAAGCATCATTTTAAAAATGTTTTTTTAAAAACTATAAAAACTATTTTGGCCCTTTTTTGGCTTTTAGCAACTATTTGGGGTAAAAAACTAAAATAATTAAATAACTATTTTGAGGTTTTTAGCAACTAAAAATCCGATCCCTACTCATCACTCTTATTCTCTCGCCTTATGGATGGAATATCCGGCGGGGGACGAAACGGGTCATTTCGACGCGGTGCCATTTCGGCGCCGATTGTTATAACTCGGCTCAAACGTAACCTAATGAAACGGTTTTGGTGTCAAAAGAGAGCCCTGGGGCCTTACCATCATCTTCGGGTTAAGCAAACCCGGGTTAAGGGCCTTAACCCAGGTTCCACTAACCCGGGTTAACGACCCTTCTTAATCCGTACCATCATCTTTAACCTGGGTTAAGCTAACCCGGGTTAACGTAACCCGAGTTTGCAAAGAGAAATGAATGAAGCGCTAACCCGGGTTAAGGAACATCCAAACCCGGGTTAAGGAAATAAAATATAATCACCAAAAATATTTAATAAAAAAATAAATCCAATTCAAATTTTTTGTAAAAGAGTGAGAAAAGAACATTAAAAATTATCGTTAAAAAATAAGAGGAAATTATCGAAGTTAATTATCAAAAAAAATTAAATAAATCTATTATAATCTTGATTGAATAAATAAAAATATTTTTGTGAAGATTCTTGAAACATTTTTCAATTAAAATAATATTGAATATTTGCATTTTTTGCTTTTTTATTATATTTTTTACCTCTTAATCCTGCCTCGACCCTGGGTTAGATTAACCCGGGTTAACTGCCTAACCCGGGTTAGTGCAAAAAGATGATGGTAGCGGGTTAAGGTTAAGTTACGTTAACCCGGGTTAACGGCTCACTTAACCCGGGTTAATGGAACCCGGGTTAACGCTTAACCCGGGTTAACAAACCCGGAGATGAAGGTATGGATTAAGGTTAAGTTAACCCGGGTTTGCGCCGTTAACCCGGGTTAGTGGCTTAACCCGGAGATGATGGTAAGGCCCCTGGATGTCTGCTACAAAATAAGTCTAAGCCCATTCGAATTGGCCCATTGCAAAAAAAGTTATGGCCAAAACAAGCACTCATATCGACCAATTTCGGAAAAAATGAGTATTTTGGCCATAACTTTTTTTACAGTGGGCCAAATCGGATGAGCTTATATTCTAACTTTAGCTAATTTTTTTGCTCAATTTTTTGACACCAAACTCGTGTTTCTAGGTTACGTTTGAACCGAGTTATAACAATCGGCGCCGAAACGGCCCGCGCCGAAATGACCCCAACCCGCGGGGGACGGTTGAGTCCCTGCCGTTTGAGTCCTGAGTCCCAACTTTCGAAAAATTATTATAAAACTCAGCTCAGAAACTTAGAGCTTTGATCTTATTAGTGATTAGTGTCACTACATAGGCCTAAATAATGCCTGCTATAAGCCAACAGAACGATAAACTGACTGGATTGGCCAAGTAGGAAAAGAGCTATGGCCAAAATAATCATCCGTATCGGCCAAAAGTGCATGTACAAGTAAAACTAACTTTTTTCTATCTAGGCCAATCCAGTTCATCTTTTGGCAAGTTTATAGCAGGCATTTAGTCCTATCTTTTGACATCAAACTCGTTTCTGTATGTTGCATTTAAGCTGAGTTATAACAGAGATGGTATCGGAAATTTTCAGAAATAAGGACATGAAGAGTAAAAAATAAGGATTTTTCACCGCTACCACTCGGAGTCCCGAATAGTCTGAGTACCGAATGGCTGAGTCCCGAATGATCCGAGTCCCGAAACAGCCAGAAATGATCTGAGTCCCGAAACCACCAAAAATCGTCTGAGTACCGAATGATCTGAGTCCCGAATATCCGAGTCCCGAAAAAGCTAAAAATTGTCTGAGTCCCGAAAACCCTTCCGAGACCCTACCGCATCCATCCGGAACCCTTAGCTGAAAGGTTTCGGATGGATGCAGTAGGCTTCCGGATGGATGCAGTAGGCTTCCGGATGGATGCAGTAGGCTTCCGGATGGATGCAGTAGGCTTCCGGATGGATGCGGTAGGGTCGCGGAAGGGTTTTCGGGACTCAGACAATTTTTAGCTTTTTCGGGACTCGGATCATTCGGTACTCAGACGATTTTTGGTGGTTTCGGGACTCAGATCATTTTTGACTGTTTCGGTACTCGGATCATTCGGGACTCAGATAGGTAGCCGATTTCACTAGGGAAATTCCTCAAGAAGGACATTTAAAAAAAAATATATAAAAATTCAATCTATCAATTTTATGCATCATATTTTTCACCATCGACAAGCAATTTGTTGTTTTTAATCAGAAAAACCATAGAATTCTTGGGATGAAAGATGCTAATTTTCATTGCAAAGATCTCAATTCGCGGACCTTATTTTCGGCCTTTTTGCAAAAATTATTTACGGGGGGGGGGGGGGGGNGGACGGCGGCGGTCCCGATAGGGGCCGCCGGAGAAAATTTGAGAATTTTTGGCTATTTTCTTACGAAAATTGATCATTTATTGGTTTCGGCGCCGGAGAAAATTTTTAATTTTTGGACGTTTTTCTGAAAAATTGCTCAATTTTTAAGATATTTTTTGGAGAAAATTCGTTGTATGGAGTACCGGCGAGAAATTTTTTAGAATTTTCGACCATTTTCTTAAGAAAAGTGGTTATATTTTCAAATAAAAATTCACTGTATAGGGTGCCCGGCCGTCCCGATAGGGGCGGCCGGAGAAAATTTTGAAATTCAGATCTTTTTTTCTAAGCAAATTGGTCATTTTTGAATAAACTTCTCAAAATCCCAAATATAAGGACAAAATCAGGACAAAGGTCGAAAATAAGGACAAATCTTATAAATAAGGACAGATACCATCTCTGAGTTATAACGCTTTTTAAAAAGCTGGGACTCAACCTTGAATCTCTCATCAATAATATTTATTTATATCTGACTTCATTGTTGTGGGGGGAATGGGATAATTCGACGCGAGCGGCAATTGGTCAAGTGGTAAAAGAGTTATGGCCAGATCTTTGGCCATACATCGAGATTTTTCGACCTGTGGCCAAAAATCCGGTCATAACTTTTTTACAATTTGGCCAATTCGGATGGTTTTTTTTTTGCAATTTTGTAGTAGACATTCAGGTCTATCTTTATCTTTTCATACCATACCAAGAACAGTCCTCAAAGTGGTTTCTGAAAAAAGTTATGACCAGTTTAGTGCCGCTCGCGTCGAATTGACCCTCACCCGCCGTGGGGGTTAGGACTGTACTTATCTTATTAGTACTGTAACACATCCTGTCCTCCAACTTACTTTTATGGCAAAGTAATTTTGCCAAATTGTCTTCAAATTTCTCTTGCAAGGATTAGAACAAAAAAAAAGTTAGTGGAATTGATGATTGAGGAAAAAGTAGAGATCTTGATCAACCAGATTGATCATCTTCATTGATCACTCTGCATCCTCATCGCCATCATCGTTCTGATCCGATTCCAACACCACCTGCTCCTGCTGATCATCAACATCGTTGTCATCATCCACCGTCGGTTGAGTGTTCTCGCGATCCTCGGCCTCAAACCACTCCTGCAACGGCCGCACCTTTCGCTCCAATGTCCGTTGTGCCTGCTCCCGATCTTCACAACTCTAAATTTGAGCGATAAAAAATCCGATACTTTACAATTTACAAGCCCATTTGTTCTAAAAAAAATTCCAAAAATTTCTACCCAAAAAAGTCGCTTGGATTATGAATTTTTGCGTCGAATGGCACCAAAACCCGTGCGATTTTAAAAAATTGCTGACCAGCAGAACTCATGGGTGGCTTAGTGGGTAATGGTGTAATAGTCTTTATCTTCAGCCAAGAGAAGGGCGGTGGTTCGAATCCTCTCTGAGAAAATAATTTTTTGGGTGAGAGAATTTTGGGAGTTACAATCGGATTCATCAAAATTAAAAAATTTCCCTAGGAAATTGCTTTATATAAAATTAAAATTTTAATATCTCTGGTTTTTGGTTTATGGAAAAATAATAAAATTCTCTGTCGACCTCTAATGCCTCCTCCAAATGCTCCAGACATTTTCGAAGCGCGAGCAATACCGAACGCGCATCGTAGACCATCTGAAGACGATGTCTCAGTTCGATGAGCATGTTGCCCATCTCGTGGAGCACCAATGGGCCAAGCTGTCCCGAGCACATGTGCATGCAAGAACAGCGCAAAAACATCTGTGAAAATAGTGGAAAATTTTTGAAAAATTTCTAAAAAAAAAGGTTCAAATTTTATTTACAGGGTGACACAAAAGTCCTGTTACATTCATTTCTCTTTCCCTAACTTTTTATTGGGAAGGGAGATTCCTTATCAGTATTTTTAATATTATAGCCAGGCGCGTATTTAGGGG